>JAOTOL010000383.1:0-58538 GCA_034440575.1 Imbricaverruca yamaguchii | reverse complement strand
CATTGTCCTCGATCTTGACTAAGTCAAACATTACTCGTGTTGTTTTTTAAGAGATACAAAGGAGAAAGCCACAAGGATTACAAGGACTCATGGTGTTCCGCGACAAGTACGCCATAGCGAACCGAACAATACGGAAATTGGTTCATTGTCAACACTGTGCGCTGGCCATTCCTTCAATGTGCGCGAGAGACGTAACTAGCCGGTGGTTGGGGTGACACAGACCCTCAACATTTAGTTGTTCCTGTCGTGCTTTCACTTCATTACATCGGTGATAGTTGAAGCTGAAAACTCTGAAGATGCATGTGGAACAAATTCTGTTAAATTTTTATAGAACAAAAATTGTAAATTATCTATGAGCTTAGATATCATGAGACTTTGTTCTTGTTCGGGATGGCGCTGTCTTCCAGAACCGTGCGCTTTGTGATTCCCACGGTGGTGACTGTTATCGTACACCCTGAAGTGGCCCGTTTATATCCACGGTGGTGAGGGTTATTGTAAGCCCTGAAATGTCCCGTCTATACCCGCGGTGGTGAGGGTTATCGCAAACTCTGAAGTGATCAGTTTATGCCCACGGTGGTGAGGGTTATCTCAAACGCTGAAGTGATCCGTTTACACCAAATGTGGTGAGGGTTGTGGTATAGCCTGAAATAATCCGTAACGATACTTGAAACGGTAACAATTGGAAACGTCGTGGGACAATACCAGGAGAATATTGTATTTAGGCAGGAACTATTCAGCTTTGCAACTATGTACATCGTTCCTCTTTAGTATATCGACCACCTGGAACGAAATTCCCTGAATATAATCTTGTGGCAACTGAAAACGTATGTGATGAGGAGCAACATTAACAATATGTGCATTCGGTAATCACTGGGGTCGCACAAACACAATATTGCACACATTCGTTGATGAAGTTCAAGGTAACGAAGATTCAAAATGGACATGAATTGCGCACACTTCATGAAGTGTGCACATGAAGTCCCACCATAAGAAGTGACCCGGCACTATCAGCCGGGCTCCGTAGCAGTGGTTCCGCTTCAACGCTCCACAGTGAGCATGAGCGATACTCACAAGTGATGACTGCAGCTGTAACACGTGTCAGCCAGTCATATGTGACCGGTTCGGGTGTAGACACACACGAGACGAGGGCACCACTTGTGGCAATGAAACCAGTCAGCTCGCGACCATCGTGCGGCGTCTCCCGACTCGACTGACCGTTGTGGCGCCACACATGCAACAGGGATGTCTCGGTCCATCAATGCCACGCCACGCTGCTCTACCGATCATTGGCAGCGTGCAAGCCTGACAGCACGGCTGCGTTGGTATTCTGGAATCTTGGATTGGACTGAGTTTGGCCGTTCCGCTTGGACATAATAATTGTTGTCCTGCTCGCATCAGAAGTTCGTTTCTACTTCAGGACTACAAAGGTACATCATTTTAAGCCATAATTTGCAAATAATGGTGCTGGTTTCAACAGTTAGGCCAAACAAATGCATCAATGCGAAATGCGACCTTAGTTGTATTCCAAAATCATGTGATGTACTATTGCTAGAAAGAAATTCTTTGGGATTACAAATTTGTCTAGCTTCGACATCTCAAAGAGCAATGAGTTTGGACTTCTGATCATAGTTATATAAAAGGACAATATGTTGTCACCCTAGTTATATGAAATGGCAATGCGTTTCCACCTTTGCATTGCTAAGCAGCACCATTCAACAACCCAGCGAGAAAGGAGAGAGGATAATTTATCAGAGCCGATAGTGTTTTGAGTGCCAAAAATCCAGGACAAGATTTTCAGACTACGCCTGACAGTGATAGACGGTGACAGATGTCTTGGTGTGAAATGTCTCGTGGCGAGAGCGACAGAACGAATGGCACACAGACTTGGCTATCGACTGTGGAGACACGAACACAGCGTACACGAGGTATGACGCAGCACCGGCTGAAACAGGTCCAATCATCTCCAGTCACAATCATCTGCAGCACTCCGCCGCAGCCCAGCAGACAAACCGCACCGTGTCGTCCGCTGGACTACAGCGGCCTTGTCTGCCGGCGGGCTGTTGTGCACCAGCAGGCACAACTGACGCCGGTCACATGCCGGTGACCTGGTGACCTGTTGTAGGTGTCTGTCGGGACGGTGCGGACGGTGGGCCGCCGATCGGACATCGCACACACGCTGCTCGGGCGAGATCGAGAGGAGGCGGCGGCGGACCGTGCGATCGTGTTGCCCACTTGTTGATTGGCCCGGTACGCACCACCCGCCTTCGCCGTGCGTGCGGGCGTCACAAGCTCACGCCATAACCAACACGACCACGTCACCGCTCACACCATAACCAACACGATCACGTCACCGCTCACACCATAACCAACACAAC
This sequence comes from Imbricaverruca yamaguchii, assembly GCA_034440575.1. Lineage (NCBI taxonomy): Eukaryota > Metazoa > Arthropoda > Thecostraca > Neoverrucidae > Imbricaverruca > Imbricaverruca yamaguchii. The sequence goes on along the minus strand of JAOTOL010000383.1, from coordinate 56,163 downwards.
CACGTCACCGCTCACATCATAACCAACACGATCACGTCACCGCTCACACCATAACCAACACGACCACGTCACCGCTCACACCATAACCAACACGACCACGTCACCGCTCACGCCATAACCAACACGACCACGTCACCGCTCACGCCATAACCAACACGACCACGTCACCGCTCACGTCACAACCAACACGACCACGTCACCGCTCACGTCACAACCAACACGACCACGTCACCGTTCGGGTCATGACCAACACGACCACGTCACCGCTCACACCATAACCAACACGACCACGTCACCGCTCACGCCATAACCAACACGACCACGTCACCGCTCACACCATAACCAACACGACCACGTCACCGCTCGGGTCATGACCAACACCACCACGTCACCGCTCACACCATAACCAACACGATCACGTCACCTCTCACGCCATAACCAACACGACCGCGACACCGCTCATGTCATAACCAACACAACCACGTCACCGTTGACGTCATAACCAACACGACCACGTCGCCTCTCACGTCATAACCAACACGACCACACCACCACTCACGTCATAACCAACACGACCACGTCACCGCTCACGTCATAACCAACACGACCACGTCACCACTCACGTCATAACCAACACGACCACGTTGTCTCATTCTGCAGAAAGTTAGTTACATGGGCTTTAGGGCGCTTCGACCAGACTTGATCACTTGGCGCGGGTGTGCACCGACCCTGGAATCGTTGCTCCGACGGCATGTCTACACCAATCCCAGCCTTGTCACAGCTGGAGCTGAGCCGCGGCCGCAGCACGTGCCTCACGATATCTCGGACACCTCGTGCTTGTCAAAGGACACGCTGTCACCGAACACCGGCGACCCAACTAACGGGTAGCACAGATGGTCGAGCGCCGTGTGCACTAGGAAGCAGCTCCCATCGGGTGCGCCCATAAATAGCTCTGACCTGTTGAGGCTGACACGGCGAGTGTCACCGAATGTGCGGGGAATTATCTGCTGAGATGTGACGGCAGGCGGGCGCCTCGGGAACGGCCGAGTCGCCGGCGATGAACGCATCGCCGGTGGATTCGACCGAGGACTGGCGGTGCCGATCGACGTTGGCGAGCGTGTCGCGTCGGAGCTGGTGGCGCGCGATGTCGTCGGCGCGGCATGTTCACGACCCTGCTGACTGACGAGTCTGCCGCGCGCTTCTACACATCGAGCACCTGGGGCTGCCTGCGACTGCCGGCCGGCGACGCGACCCCGTGCCTCTACACATCGAGCACCTGGGGCTGCCTACGACTGCCGGCCGACGACGCGACCCCGTGCCTCTACACATCGAGCACCTGGGGCTGCCTACGACTGCCGGCCGACGACGCGACCCCGCGCCTCTACACGTCGAGCACCTGGGGCTGCAGCGCCACAGCCTATCACCTGCCGCCGGCGGGTCGAGTAGCTCGCCGACCGAACCGCGCCGAGCCCGCCCACCGACCGGACGCTGACGGACTGACGTCGTCTGTGTCCGGCACCAGCGTTGCGCCGGGGTGACGAGCAAAAGGCCGAGTCGCCCATGCACCTCCCGACTTTCCGAAGGAAGCAAGCCATGTGGGCAAGTTGGAAGCATTGGAAGTCGTCGGCATTTTGTTGCCATTGGCTTTAGCTGAACGTTGTGGATAACATTCCCCGTCGTCATCACTGGAAGTATCGAAATGTCCACGAACACAGACGAAAGAAAAGTTGGCTTTTGCAAGTACTGATTGGACTGTCCTCATTGGGTAGTTGGTTGAGATGATCTTAATGACCGATGGGTGACTGCTGCCTCTGCGGAGCTCCCCCTTAAACACCACCCTGCCGTCCAGCCGCAATCGCATTTCACGAACACCCATGTCCTGCTCTTGGTCACTGCCGCCGTAGTTGAGAGCCTTCACTGCGCTGATCTTACCGTCCCGCGGCTTCAACAGGAACCTCAGCGAGACGGGCGATGACGTGAATGGACATGTCCAGCCGGGTTTAACCGAGGACTTCTTCGGGGTGAACAGCTTGCACAAGGTTCTGACACTCGCCACGTCGCTAACACCACCAGCAGTCACAATATCCCGCTCGGCACGCACTTTGAGTTTTCTGCCGCGTCCGTCTCGAAACTGCAGCCTCGTGAGTCCCACCCGGTCCTCACTTCCCCAGGTGGACAGCAGCTCCACTTCCACCCGAACTGGCGGTGGCATTCTCTCAGAAGTGTGCCACCGTCCCAACCGGCGCAATCGATACGTTGATTCCGTCGGTAACTGGGTATGTTCTGACGGGGCATGGTCCTCTTTTGCCTCTCCTTTTGTCAATAAATATCGCCTATTTTCACTCAGTGGGCATGACTGTCCGGCGAATGCTCGCGTCGGGTGGCGTTCTGCAACACCGCCACTGTTCAAATTTATACATTTACATGCCGTTGGTATGTTTCCACTGGAACGAGAATCGCCTTCATTGTTGACATCAGTGCGACATTGATGCTCCGCATGACCCGTGTTAGTCTTGGTCGAAATAGAAATCTGCTTTGACCTCTCGGAAAAATAGGATCGCTTTGATGTTCCGTCGCGAAACGTGGTCGCAACATTCACATCATATCCCTTAGCTTTTGTTGGAGCTGACGTTTCCACCACAGGCATGCTATAGGTGACCATTTTGTCGTATCCGATCCATGCCGGGTGTTCGGGTGATTTATTCACCGCAGGATTTGCTTCCCTAGTGTTGGTGGGGGGAGCATCCAGTGCGTCACAATCAGAGCTCTCCGACCCAGGACTGGTATCCTCGGTGGATGTTCCTCCCGACTCGGAAGTGTATTCTTCATAGTCACTAAAACATCCCGTGTTGTCCATCCGTTCCACCAGAAGATGTTCCGACCACGGATCTGGCGGTGAAAAAGAAGGCCAGGATTAAGGGCTTTTCATCCATCGTGTTCCACCAGTACACGATGTTGCACAATCCTTACCAATGATGAGCTTGGGCAAGCCGGGCGCTTTATTACCCAACGTGAGGGTAGAAAAGTTGACTGGTGCCCCAAAGCGTCCAATCGCTTAGATCGGGTGAATATCCCGTAGCCTACGTACTATTGCTATGGGCGTTAGACGGCCCTTCTCATATTTGCCCAGCCAATTTCAGTGAAACAAACGGAAGATAGCTGGTTTTCAGCGGGTGATCCCGATTGGGTTAATTCGTTCAGGCAATTTCTTTCCGCAGGGTCGTATGATGTGTTGATGTAAATATTAGACAACTTGTTGAGTTTCCATTTTCTTCGTGGAAGGGTGATGCCTAAAGTCCCGATTAGAGCGGAGGACGAGCGCAAGCATGCGTACATGGAACCACCGTTTCACCTGCTAGAAAACTGGGCACTGCTTCTTGTTGTTTATTGGTTGGTTCACGACACACTTTATGCACATTCACGGCTAATGGCGCCGCCCACACTGGGCACTGCTTCTAAACTACCAGGAAATAATAAGGTAAGCGTGCCGTGGCGAGGTGACGCGCACGTGTTGCAAGACCCGTAGCTTTCTAAGCTCGCGAGAAGGCCGTGCGGTATGTTTCTAAACGTCAATCGGGAGTTAATTGTAGTTGGTTAGTACTTCTCAGGTGGTTTAGATCCCGAGAAGCGTCAGTGTTCTCTGGATTCGTAACTACCATGTCCGAGAGAGCAGATGCTTCCCTTAGGGGTGTAAGAGAGTGTGGATTGAGACGGAGTGTTGATGCCTACATGTTACCGCAAAATAAGGCTGATGAGGTAAAATTGAGTTAGATCAGTATCTCAATTATTGGGATCCGTTGTTATTCGCTTATACAATTATATAGTGACACTGCACTGGAGTATTTTTGTTTTGTTTAAATGAACCAAGTGATACATGGGTAGTATGCAATAACATTGAGAAATTGCTGGTGAATGAATGAAATGTCCATTTGCATTGCTTTCTACATATCTGTCGATCAAATTCGCAAATGTGCGAATTAGAGATAATAGTGGCGTTCAGGCAAAACTGAGACGCAATTAAATACTCCAAGGAAAAAGAAAATATTGCAATCGCGAAATCCCAGCATTTGTATCACGTTGATTCTGCCTTTCATGTTTGTTCTAGAGTTGCGCCTGGAAGATAGCTAGAGGGAGCTAGCTTTAGAGGACGTACTGGATGCAATAGGTCTATTTTTCCAGTTTGGAATTTTCTATTATGGCATGATGATCGATGCAGACAGAACCGAGCTTCTGCTATACGGCGACACTTTATTACCATCGTGAATCGTGAAATAGTAGCACAACACAGCAGTAATAACCACAACGGGAGCAGTACCCCAAATGTCCGAGCATCTATGGATATGTTGAACAAATTGTAATTGCTTATTAGCAATCAATGCAGATGCAGACCCAATAAAGGCCTCCTAGACGAACAATTCCGACCACTAGTCTAGGACTTGGTCACTTATTTGGTCATTGATCTATGACCTGGTGACTGGCTTGGTCACTGCTCGATGATTTGTCCACTTATTTGTTAACTGGTCATGCATGGCATGCTCCGTGCCAAGGGAATAAGCAACTATTTTACTGACACAGTCAAGGAAGGCAGCGATATTTTTCGACGGGTGAAAAGGTGCGCCCAAATTTATCTTACTTCTGCAGTGCAGATTCGATACTACAATGCAGATTCAGTACTATTTAAGCCACAGAGACTACAAATAAGTCATACAAACAGGAGTGTCTTAGCAGGTTTTGTCCACTTAGCTCACTTTATCCTGACCTGCCTTCAGGTCACTCAACGGAGGTCAATCAAATTTGAAAAGTAACTTCTCATCATATGAATGTACGCAGAGCAGAGCTGGTGTCAAGGCGAAGACAAGAAGGACAATGAGGGTCACGACGGTGGGATGCAATATGCGCTTTGGCGACTTCAAGTGCTCATTGAGAAAAGCTGGAAAAGAGTTATGCGAAGTAGTATTGGAATAGTACTTTGGTTGAAGATCACCATCCCATTGTTCTAATGTCAAAGCCTGGTGTTGCCAACTGAAAAGTTGTTGCTACGAAATTGCATGCGCAGTGCGAAATTCGAGAAACTTGGTGGTACGGCTGTGTAAGCAGGCGCCGCAGCTACAATGCTCATATCACTACACTTTCCACCAATGATCACATTAACCTACAACAATGGTGCACTGTTCGCAAATACCTGTGCGCTATTGTAATTCCGAAGGCTCCAGTTCCTTGTGGTATGTAGAAAATACAGCTCTCAAATCACAGAAATTACATAACACGGGGAAATGCATGAAATATGTTTCCGTCAATTGTTTTCCATTAACTACTTTACACCTGTTTCACCTCACGAACTATCGTTCCGGAAAGCTGTAAGTTGATGAGAAAAAATATAAAAGGAACGTGACGAATTTTGAGAAGAACTTCGCTTTGATATGAGCAAAAATGGAACCGTAGAGAAAATCCTTCCACCCATGTCTTCTTCTGGTGCCGCCCTTGACCAGGTATATTCTAAGCAGTGATGCGGAGCCGGGAAAATTTTGGACGGCTCTGGCTCCGACTCCGGCTCCGTCTCCGACTCCGGCTCCGAGTAAAATGTCCCGGCGGCTCCGGCTCCGGCTCCGGCTCCGTACATCCCAAACGTGATCGATCCATTAAGTAAGAGGTAGGGGGATGTCAAAAAGAAAGTTAGCCGCGACCACTCAGAGGCGCAAACTTCAGACAATTTTAAGGAACTTTCCCATATAAATCCTGTATCTATCTTTAAATAAACACCCGCCCCCGCCCAAATCACTTTTCGGAGTTATGCCCTCGTAAACTGACGCTCGCTTTGTGCGTATTGGGACAATCAGGAGAGGGGAAACTCGAATCAACAACACTCCCCATCCCGTGAACGGTCCAGGGAACACCATTGTTGTAAATTGTAATGTTTGACCTCATCTCTAATACAACCCGTTGATGATGGAAGCAATGAACTTAACTAAACATGGAACTATTGCATTGACTACTGAGGCTAGAATATGGTTATTGGTTATTCTACCATTATGTGATGATATTTTTACATGTTACTCGTATTTAAACATTTTGGCTATTAAAAATGCGTTTTCATACCACACCATACCATACTATAATGCGTTCATTTCACGTTTGCTAATTTTGTTTCATTTACACCTCTTTCAGAGTCGGAGCCGCCCTGCTTTCGACGGCTTCGGCTCCAGCTCCGGCTCCGAGTAAAATGTCCCGGCGGCTCCGGCTCCGGCTCCGGGCAAAATATTCCGGCTCCGGCGGATCCGGTTCCAGCTCCGGTTCCGGCTCCGCATCCCTGATTCTAAGCACTTTGCAATAATGCTAGAACGTCTGCTCAGATTTTCACGTGCTTCAATTCATACACTTGGATACCAAGTTTGTAAAATTTTCCTCACTACCTATAGCCGTATTTCGAAACACCTTTCTTGAGCAAATGAACTCCCAACCGACAAGAGCTCAAGTAAATGCATTCTAACAATTACTGTCGATATAGCTGATGACAAGTACTTGAATTGACACTCTTCGGTAAAAGCATGCGTCCTACCCAAACCACTGGCCTGGTGTTCTGACCAAAATTTTATTTCCTGACATTCAGAACGTCTATTGACTCACCTCCTGATGTTCATATCAAAGTATCAAAATTATATTCTCAACCTCAATATCAATATAATCATCAACATCAGGAACTGTCTCAACCTTAATATCAATATTAACATCAAACTATCAAACCTCAATATCAATAACTGTGTGCACCCACACACCCAGACCCATTCCCCACCTCAACATCCGCACCATCAAACCCAGCCCCCACCTCACAACCCGCACAGCCAGACCCAGCCCCCACCTCAACATCCCCACAGCCAGATCCAGCTCCTACCTCAACATCCCCACAGCCAGATCCAGCTCCTACCTCACCGCCCGGACAACCACACCCAACCATACCTTACCACCTACACAGCCAGACCCAGCCATACCTTACCACCTACACAGCCAGAACCAGCCATACCTTACCACCTACACAGCCAGACCCAGCCATACCTTACCACCTACACAGCCAGACCCAGCCCCCACCTCAACATCCCCACAGCCAGATCCAGCTCCTACCTTGCCGCCCGGACACCCAGCCCCAGCCATACCTTACCACCTACACAGCCAGACCCAGCCATACCTTACCACCTACACAGCCAGACCCAGCCCACACCTCAACATCCCCACAGCCAGATCCAGCTCCTATCTTGCCGCCCGGACACCCAGCCCCAGCCATACCTTACCACCTACACAGCCAGACCCAGCCATACCTTACCACCTACACAGCCAGACCCAGCCCCCACCTCAACATCCCCACAGCCAGACCCAGCCCCCACCTCAACATCCCCACAGCCAGATCCAGCTCCTACCTCACCGCCCGGACAACCAGACCCAACCATACCTTACCACCTACACAGCCAGACTCAGCCCCCACCTCAACATCACCACAGCCAGATCCAGCTCCTACCTCACCGCCCGGACAACCAGACCCAACCATACCTTACCACCTACACAGCCAGACCCAGCCCCCACCTCAACATCCCCACAGCCAGATCCAGCCCCCACCTCAACATCCCCACAGCCAGATCCAGCTCCTACCTCACCGCCCGGACAACCAGACCCAACCATACCTTACCACCTACACAGCCAGACCCAGCCCCCACCTCACCAGCCGCACCACCAGACCAGCCTCCACTGCACCCACCCGGCATCCGCCTATGGTTCAAGTTTTAGCGATATGGGGCACCTCCGTCGATTTAGAGATTTAGAAGCCCCTCACGTTAGCCCAACCAAGGTGCATCAAAGTCTTTCCGAGGACACTCCTCGTTGACTTAGGTTTCTCTTCATCGGCCCATGGCCATTTCCGTTAGCCCGGTCCCCTTTCGATGGTCCAGGGGCCCTTCACGTCGGCCCAGGGGGCCTCTGAGGCCCCTGCACCACCGCCTTGAGGAGCCCGTTCGGGCCCATCAAGGCGGTTGCCTGGAGGGTCCCCTTTGACTCTGCAGTGTGATCAGGTCTCAAACCTTTTTGTCTACATTTTGCATGACCGAAAGCGTTCCGCTGGTGAAAGACTTAAACTATAGGTGTGCATGACTGTCGCTAGATGTCACGGCGAGGCAATCCAGCGTCGTTGTTCTGGCCTTGAGTCACATGACGCGTTGCTGCGCGGACAGATCGAGCAGCGTGCCCATCGCTGGGGTTGCGGTTGGCTGCCGGGGACTGGCATGTCCGCGCCAGGGTTGGCATGTCTATTGTCCAGTCGGTAACATCCAAACTGCACGGCTTGCTGGAAGCGCTCCGAATGCCGATGAAGCGACGGATGCAGGAGCGGATTCAAGTGGGGGTGTATCCCTCTATGGAAGGTTGCACCCATCTGGCAGCGAAAGAAGACGTCTTGGACGGAAAGGTGTCCCTCCCCGAATTTGTATTCAGCCGGATGCGCCCCGAATCAGGACAAGATGGAAAAGAGCGCATGCGGTACGCCACGTAGTTCAGCCAACAATTGTATGTCAATTTTTTCTTCTTTACGCTCCCCTTAATATACAGGTAATTATCCACCAATATGGCAGATTGATCGGTGAAGGAATCGTGCCTTGATAGGTAATAGGAACTAGGTCACATAATTTACACTGCATGTGATGGGAATAATATTATTTGGCTAGGTACTTAACAGGTGAGTGCACTAATGTTCATTTCTGACAATTATTCGGTGGAGGCACAGTGCATGAATTAATGTATTGTACTCTTACGAAAGTGGGCAGGCTCACACATGTGCGAATCAGTATGTTGTATGTCGAAATACTTCAACTAAGCAGTTGAGTTCTGGCGGCAGGTATTTTTACCCTTTTCGATCGGATCCCCACACACCGGTAAGGGGTATTTTTTATGCGCGCAAGTTACATGTCTGTCTATAAAAGCGAATGTTTGCAATCAAGGTGCAGGCCAGTGGACATTTACGTTAAGATAAATTTATGTTATAGTTTTACTCCTCCACAAAGTAATTTGTAGTTTGGCTCCGGGTGGGGGTGTTTTGAGATTGGCGAGAATCTGATTTTGTCATGGTGCCGGCTTTAGCCTACTCTTATCGAAGAGCACCAAAGGATCTTTACCGTGCGAACAAACAAGTAATTGTTCACACCGTCTATCACGCCGGCCGCCAAGTGTTAGTTGTTAGTAGCGGGTTAGTCTAAGCATGTCAAGCAGGGCTGTCCATTGGGTTAGTACGGTGTTTTGCAAATCGGCTTTTCTACGTCCGCTGTACCTCTGGACATCCGTTCACGTTATGAGTTGCAAAGCAAATTGGCTCATTTATGTCGAATGGCTCCTTAGGTTAGTCGTTTTACGTGATACTACTTTATATGTTCATTTTTAGCTTTTGTTTTCCTGAAGGAAGTCGGCTCATCTACTTCCGACGGCACCGATACGTAGCCATATAATTATAATTTGGGAACAAATCGGCTCATATAGGTGTCCGATGCCATGCGGGGATGGTTATTTACATGTTTCCTGTGAGTGTTTCGCGGTCATGCATTGCGAACTGATGTGAGTGTTGGTGGTGTTGTGCCTACAGTGTTGTGCCTAATGCTCCTGCTAGTTCCATGGAATGCAAATATCCAAGTAGCAATTGGAGAAGTTCTGGGTCTTTATCGCCGAGAAGCCATGGAAGCTATAGGGTGATGCCCTCTCTTTCGCATAATGCCTTAAGTGGTTGTCTTTGAAAGCTAAAGCTACTGCAGGATGTGACCTATGGTTAGTCTGGTGTTGCACGTGTCGCAGTTTGGTGTTGTGTATTGGTCACCCTCTAATTGAGGGTGTGTTAGTTTTGTGCAAACAGTTCTAAGTCTAGTGAGGTTGGCCTGTTTTTGTCGGTGTGATTTATTTGACGTGCTCCATCTGCCTATCGTTGATTTGATTGCGTGATTGTAGTTGAATTTGTGTTGTGTTGAGCAGGGGCGGTCCGCTCACTAAGGCACTAAGGCAGTGTTTCACCTCAGTAGAGCTGAAAGATCTTTGTTGTTGTTGTTGTTGTTTATTGGTTGGTTCACAACACACTTTATGCACATTCACGGCTAATGGCGCCGCCCACACTGTTTCGGCGGTGGGCCGCGGGATTGGGAAATGTCCTGAGTGGCGCTAGAGTCGAACCCGGGACCTTTGGTACCCATAGCCCGATACCTTAACCACTCGGCCATCCCCGCCCCGCCGAAAGATCTTTCTTGTATTAGTTTCGTGCATAGCGATGCTGCTATCCATCGGAATATAACAAAATTAAGAAGTAGACATGGAACGTCCGTTGGTGATTCATAATCATCGAGAAAATATAAGTGAAGAATTACATATTCAATTTGGAACAGCTCTATCATTAACCCGCGCCGTCGTTCCGGTCAGATCCACACTCTCGGGGGGGGCGGTGAGCAACCCCCTCTAAAATCCAAACTAAGCATCGCACGGAAACGAAAGAGATGTCATCAGAAAGCGCTGGACGTGTAGGGTCCGGGTCCAACCCCAAAACAATTTTCCCCCAAAAGTGACGTCACCAGGGGGGTTAGAGGTTTACGACTTTTCACGACTTGCATTATGGTTTGGGCTCTGGGGAGTTGATTTTCGGGGATATATGAAAAAGCCAAATATATTAAGAATGAGAAAATGACGGTGAAATCGACCAGGCTTTAATTTTTGGGCCCCCAAAAATAAAAATTTTACCTTTTTGAAATTTCACAATTTTTAGTTTTCACGTTTTCTTTAATTTTCCTATTCCAATGGGTAGAGCAGACCGAGAAACGTTCCTGGAAGTCAACTTGCCCTAATAAACAATGCTTACTTTAGCCAGAATCTTCTATTTGATCTGGAATTTGGCAAATACACAAAATTTATATGTAGTCAAAAACGAAGAAAAGAAGACAAATTTCACGCGTGCGTTTTGTTGCATCCTTAAAGATAAGCAAACGCTGAAAGTTCCATTAAAATATCTGTATCCGTTAAAGCGTGACGACTGGTTGAACTTTTTGGAGGTGACCTCACTTCCCTTTGAATAACTCGTTGACGCTGGATGATCTGACTTCAAAATGTTGCAACAGCATGTCAAATTGGTGTGGGAAAAGGTATGCCAAATGTGGGCGCGCTGCAGCGCGCCGTTCGTCCACTATCCGCGAAAAACCTGAGGGGGTGGTTGAAGACCCCCCCCCCCCGAGGAGGGACAGGTTAATCTGAAATACGTATGAGTGAGGCAAGCCTTAATACAAAGATTGTGTATTATGCGCTTTCGTTTCATACGGGGCGCCGGGTATGCAGCCTTCGCAACATGAACTGAGACGTTTCTGTGGAGCGCATTGTACCGTCAGAGGAGATTGTGTGCAAGTTGACTTTCGGGCTAAATCGGAACATGCTTCATACAAAAAAGTTTTTATTGATTCATAAAATTAAGGAATTGTGTGACATGGTGGAGTTGGAGCAAGTTTCATACCTGCATAGATGGGTAGAAGAGGTGAGAAATTCTGCTCAACTGAGATCGTTTAGGAATGGCTAAGACTGGGCCTTGATGTGGTCCTTCTCAGCAATCCCTCCCCCACAGCCTGCTTTGGAGCAGAATTGGTCTATGGTATACATTGTATGCGAAACTAGAAGCATTTGATTCCAAATTGAAGGAGTTAGAAACTTGTGAAAATATTCAAACAAACCTGAGAATTAGTTTTGCTTGGCACCGCTGAGCCACTCAAAACCAGCCCACGATCTTCCAATGCATCCAATTTGTACTGGTATGGTGAACTGTTTCCAATTTAACGCCAGGCTCAGTCTGACCACATGCTTGGTCTGATCTTTGGGCTTGTAATATTGTTCATGTTCCTCATAGTTGGTGGATGTTCGAGTGTCGATTCCTCCTGATTCCGCGACACACGACTTTCCAGAGAGACTGAATCTTCGGTCCGTGATTTATTCGTCCGCCCTGCTCACTCCTCCAGCTCCAAACGACCAATGTTGCCACGCCCTTATTCTCTTCCCGGTTGCCATTTCCGCCGCTGGCGGCAGCACCTAATGGGGCGGTGAGGTCACCTAGTAGCCCCGCCACCTAGCGATATCATGCGAAGCTGGACTTCATATTCAGCTCGCGGCATGCACACTCCAACAGTTGGCAAGTGCCCACGCCTGGAGACCCGAAGTTGGTATGTGGTCTGGACCCCCTGGTTTGGCATCCTGCTAATCTTAGTTTGTCATTTTCCATATGTACTGTAAAAATATGCCTTGAAAATATGAACTTGGATCCCCTGACTTTATGAGAGATTCGTTGGCCCTGCAAGTGCCAACGAAGTCTAGTAGGGAGTGTGGAAAGATATGTTTGCAATCCCTAAATGTGACCTCCTACGACTAAATTGAATAATTGGTGGACACGTGTAGACATTTTTTTGGTGTTTTTTTATTGCAGTGTTCCATATGATATTTGATATGTGACAAAAATTATGATATGACACCATTTTTTTAGTGAGTCTGAACCCCTCAACAAACAAATGTGTATATTGTAATAAACATGGATCCTTAGTATATGAACCAATTCATTTCCAGGGCTAGCAATTGTATAGTTTTTGTTTGGCCAACAAAATTGGACAATGAACTTCCGAATTTTGGGAAAACGAAAAATAGAATGGCTGAAATCCGACCATTTTGGGGGGGAAGGGGAGGGGTTGCAATGATACTCCTGCCTCAGCCGATTCCGGTGCCTCGGACCTCCCCTGGTGTTGAGTTGTGTTGTGTTCATATGTTCTGTTGATTTTGGCGAATGTGACGTTGTAGGAGTGCTTTGCAATCGTCTACCGAATATTCCACGCTAGGGTAAGTGTTCAATGCTAAGGCCTGCTTTGCGAGCCGGTCTGCGTCTTCGTTCCGTGTGATGTTGGCGTTGCCAGGAATCCAGAGGAAGGAAAAGTTCATGCTGGCGTTATGGGCCACGATTTGTTGGATTTCATCAATGACGTGATGTGGACTGTCATTGATGCCGCTAACTGATTGGAGAACGGAGTTGGAGTCTGAGCAAATTACTTCGCTTCTAGCGTTAGGCCTTATGAGAATGGAGTTCGCGGCCAGGATGGTCATTACTTCAGCGGGTTAGATGGAGAAGTTAGGCGGCAGACGCTTGGAAAGCCTGAAACCTGGTCCATTGATGCCGATGCCTACCCTAGCCTCGTATTTCGACCTTTATGTGAATACGAGCGACTTGTGATTGTCATCGGCGAACTTGTGGAAGATGCCAAGAATCTCCGCCGATGTGATAGTGGATTTCTTCTCCGAGAGCAAGTATCCGATGGTGGAAGTTTGCGCCCAAATCGGCTTTTGTCTCACCTTATCAGGCGTAAAGCATTGCTGCGCCGAATGATGGGTGCTCGGGTGGGTGCTCCTTTCGACGGTCTGGTATCCTCTCCGGTAGCGAGTGGTTCTCTCCATCCTCTCAGTAGCCCCATTTAACGACTCAGGGCCTATTCCGGCAGACCAGATAACCTTTCTCAAACGTTTGGGTTCCTTCCATGAGGAAAGGGTCCTTTCTTCGGCTTTGTTCCCGCCGACAGCCCAGAAGTCGTTTATGATGGATCGGGCCCTCTTCGTAATCTCTGGGCTCTTCCAACGATCCGGGGCCCCTTCTTCGATCTAGAAGCCCTTCAGGCTGGCCCAGTCTAGGGCATTAAGCCCGTGGGCACTCTCCGAACGCCAACGAGAGCGATTTTGCGAATACGTTTGCATTTGGTGTCCTCGCTAAAAATATGTTCGTCCCTCTTAATAATCTGTTGGACATGCCACACCTATTAGTTTCCACGGGTGCATATGGTAAATGAAGTAAAACAGGTTGCCTGTTTCTCCTGGTTGGGACACATAATCCAAAGTGCTCAAATGAAACTGATGAGGCAGTCCAGCAGCATGTAATGCTTCGTAAGAGCGTGGTGTAGGCCTGTGCGCACCGAGTGGACACAGAGGTAAGCGAAGGAAGTCCGGATAATTCCGGCTTAGGTGCGTCATTACAGTGTTCAGCTAGCCACACTAAAACCGTGTGCTCTATCCTGTCTATTGGGCCAGATGTATCGTGGCTGTGCCTGCCCAGGTGACGGAGCAATCCTTAAGGCGAGACCTAATATTCGAGTTATATGCGGTCAACAGAGCAGTTTTATCAAATGTACAGCCAGGTAGTCATGCTTGCATTGATCTAATAAACATCGCTGGCGCTCAGTTCGCAGTTGACAGTTCTCTGCACATGTTGTGCGAATGTTAATGAACTGCTCAGGTGCACACCCAGGTCTCTCATCACCGTCTCACGCTGCAGCGTCGTATCGTGCACATTGCACTTGAAACGCACAGGAGCACGACGGACAGCCATTGTGAACAACCTGCATTACAGAAGGTTCAAGGTTAGCACCCAGCCCGCGGACCGCCTGCAGGGAGAGGAAATATCCCTCTGCAGGTGGGTCGTGCCATCCACAGACGCTACCCATATACATTTTGAAGTCACCAGGAAACATAGGACATTCCGGGTCAATTCCGTAAGGCAAGTCATTCACAAACGGGGCAAATAATAGAGGGTCCAGAAAGCTCCCTTTCTCTACGCCGGTAGCGACGTCAGCCCAGTGCGAGACCACGCTGTTGACTATCAATCGCTGCCGACGACCGGCCAGGTAGGAGCGAATCAGATTTAGCAAATTTTGTCTGAAGCATGATATGCATTGTCGAGCTTGCATAGAAACAGATTATAGTTGACACTTTGGAAAGTCAAAGAGTAGTCGGTGTAGATTGTATCTGTTTTGTGCCCGGCAGCGATCGAATCCCTGACGTGCCTTAAGAAAACCGCCAGGTGTGAAGCACATGAACTCCTAGAAATAATGCCGTGCTCAGTATCATTCAAACCCGCAACTGGTAAAATGTGGGCACTCAAAACACTGTAAAAGTTTGTTATATAGAACCTTGCCACACAGGCATAAAAGTGAAAGGCTCGGTGCTTTGCCGGAATTTTCCGGATGCCTGTCTTATATCATGGTGTGACATTTGTCATTTTCCACCAGATCGGACATTTTCCCTGCCTAACTGAAAGGCTGCAAATTTTGTGCAGCGGACTGCACAAAATTCCTTGGCATACTCCCGAAGGATTCGGGCGCTGATAACACGTGGTCCACATGCCACATGCTTTGTGCGGGTCAAACCTAATGATAATAGTATATAATTGTTCTAATGAGGGCCGGCAGTCTGTAAAATAGGACAGACAATCCGTAGTCGTGTAGCAGGTAATAGGTACTGGACCACATCCCGTGCTGTGAACTTGGCTGAAAAGGCTCCGATCAGCAGGTTGACGATTGCGACGTCACCACTGAATAACATGTATGTAGGCTAACTAGCATGTCCGCACACTGGCGGATCCAAGGGGGGCCATTCCGGCCATGCCCCCCCCCCCCCCGAAGCGCCTCAAAGGGGGCCATCGTGTCTTTTGCCCCCCCGAAACCAACAGAAGTAAACTAAATTAAAATACGGTAACTTTGAAAATAGCGCTCCTGGTGAAAGAATCTCCTATTATAAAGTTATTTTCATAAATGTTTGGAAGCCAAATATGGTAGTATAGTAGATTCTGACGCACATCGAGGGTTCTATGCTGTTTAAGTTGTTCACTCACAGCGTGAGTTGACAAAATCAACAGTTTCATTATTCCTTAGTCAGATAGCTTCATGAATTTAGTTTAGCCATTAACGGGTAAGCAAACCCAGTGAGCCAGATTTCGAAAGCGAAATTTGAACGGAATGTTTTGTACGTGCGTCCAGTTAAGCCCAGTTGAGCAGCATCCTTCATATGTTGATGTTGTGGGTCGCTAAGATGAAGAGACAGGCTGCGTTGGCTGATTTTTTTTCAAGAAGAATAGGAAGAGGAGGTATGTAGGTATTTAAATCCTGAATACGAGATAACTGGTGGGTTCGCAGGTACGGGAGATTCGGGTGGTAGGACCGGGCTATCTAACTTTAAAGGTATTATTGCAATTTAAGGCAGTGATAAATGAATCGTGAAATACGGTGGAATGTGCTATCTATTGAACAAGGAGAAGACATCCTTCCCAAACAACTATCGACATCTTGCTTCTTGATGTGTTTGTGAAGTCTTCATGTCTCGTTTCTAACCGTGGTGTGCTTGTAAGCATCATGCTTATGCCTACCATTATAGATTGTGATATATCTTGTACCGAACGCCATTTCAAATAGCGATTACTCATGATATGGTCTACTGTTCAAGATAATTTGCTGATAGTATGCCATTCTTATCATCGTCATTAACATAAGTATCCCTATAATAGGTTTCTCCCAAAATAAACGAAACAGATGTACATATACAGGCTATTGGCTCAAAATTGAGTTTCAAGGACTTAAGCGATATTTTAAACGGCATCATATCCATGGGCAAGATCGACATCTTCTTGGACTCCTTTCGACATCTCATACCTAACGAAAAAACAGTATTTTAACGCTGGTTTAATGTACGCATTGATGAGGCAAGTTTTGCACATGTACTCTCATGAATCAAACACATAGGTTCAGTTTTTTTGCTTGGTTTAAGTTAGACTTTTGTTTTAAGTTAGAAAAGATTAAAACAATTATGGGACATATTTTTTCCAAGAAATTGTTCCTTCAAAAATTGGTCAGGTTAGGTTAGGTTAGGTAAATCTTTTTACGCAAAAAGTCGTTTGAAAATTTTTACATTTTTTTTAAACGATATGTTTTCTTGCATGGAAGGTTAGGCTAGGTTAGGTTAATTTAGGCTACATTTTGTGTTACTTTGAGCATCACTTTTAATGCTATCTTACCCAAATCAAAGCCCCTTTTTGGTGTTACCCCCAACCCCCCCCCCCCCACCTACTTGGTGTGGGGTTAAAGACCCCCCATCTAAAATCCAAACTAAGCATCGCGCGAACACGAAAGAGGTGTCATCGGAAAGCGCTCGAAGAGTAGGGTCCGGGTCTATCCTCCAAACCAATTTTCCACAAAAAGGGACGTCACCAGGGGGCTAGATTTTCACGACTTTTCATGACTTACATTATGTTTTTGACTCTAGGGAGTTCATTTTGGGGATATATGAAAAAAAAATGTAGTTGGAATGAAAAAGGACAACGAAATCCACCGGGGCTATAATTGTGTTTGCCCCCACCCCAATTTTTTCTCAAATTTCACAATTTTGAGTTTTGAGGTTTTCTTTAATTTTCCTCGTCCAATGGGTAGAGCAGACGGAGAAACGTTGTTGGAAGTCAACTTGCCTAATAAAAATGCTTACTTTAGCCAAAATCTTGTATTTGAACTGCAATTTGGCAAATACGCAAAATTTATATGTAGAAAAAAACGAGAAAAAAAACAAATTCCACTCGTACGTTTTGTTACATCCGTAAAGATAAACAAACGCTGCAAGTTTCATTAAAATATCTGTATCCGTTAAAGCGTGACGACTGGTTGAACTTTTTTTGGGTGACCTCACTTGACCTTGACTAACTCGTTGACCTTAGATGACTTGATCTAAAATTTTGTAATCAGCATGTCAAATTGATGTGGGAAAAGGTATGCCAAATTTGGGCGCGCTGCCTCGCGCCATTCGTCAGCTATCCGCGAAAAACCTGTGGCCCTGAACCATCTGCGTCACCATCTGCCGACCAGCACCCTCTTCACTATAGTCAATAGCCTAGTTATATCCAATATCCGATACTGCATATCTGTTTACGGGAACGGGTCGTCAGCAAATATCCACAGACTAGACAAGATCATTAACTTCGCCACTAGAGTCGTGTCAGGTCTCCGAAAATTTGATCATATTACTGATGTCCGAAACGAGTTGGGTCTCCTCACTGCAGCTGATCTGTACCTATTCCACAGTCTCACTTTGCTCCACAAGATCATTCTGACGGGTGAGCCTACGCACATTGCCGGTGAAATCACTTCAAACTCTACCCTGCGAAGCCGTCACACACGTGCAGACGACCATCTGCGCCTGCCAGCCATACACAGAGAGGCTGGCCGCAGGAGATTTCTCTACTCGTCTGTCTTCCACTACAACAAACTTCCTACTGAAACTAAAACATCGAGACTGTCTAACTTCAAGAAACATGCACTAGCGTATCTCCACGAACAACACTAGTCCCACAAAAAAACTTACAACATGGATATGTGTACACTACGAAGTCACCTTTAGGCCATCGCTTTCCTATCACTTATACAAGCCACTCGTGTATAGCTCGTGTCGCAAGTACGGTGTATGCAGTGCGGAAAGTGATATGGATATTGTATTATGTTGTACGAATGTTTGTTGCGCATCTGCTCCCACTATTGACCACACATCTATCCTTTCTTTGTAAATATCTGTGAGTTCAGCCCAGACTGTCCGTAACAGCCACTGCACGTGGAGGACTTGTATTGTTAAATAAATAAATAAATAAATAATCGCATGAGTCATTTGCATCTATGACAACATTCCAGTTGACAAAGTATGGTTCCATTAACCTGCCATGAACTTGACCCGACTTGACCTCAGTGACCTAAAATGACTTTGAAACTATGAAGCATCACAATATACATCGAACAAAGTCGCTAGTGTTGCCAAGAACAATTTCCTTTCGCCAATATGCGGAAAGCGCACCAGCGCCAATTTTTGTGGTCTGTCGCTTAGAACATTTTGGATTTTAACGACCCCTTACTCGAAAAATGTTCAGCCGATTTCCGTTTTTCTTACTTTAAGCAACGCGCTGGTGATTTTTAAGCAAGCACGCAAACAATGGCGTATATCGCCCGGTAAAATCTGGGGTTATATACGAAAAACCGGAGGGGTGAGCGGATTTCGACCCCTCCAGGGCGTGTGTTGAAGCACGAAAAAATGAAAATCTGCGAGAAAAAATTTTCAGTTAGGGTGTAAGAAAAATTATCAGTGCCAGACCACAAAAATCGGCGCTAATGCTCTTCCCGTATATTGGCAAAGGGGAAGTGTTCTTGGCAACACTAGTGGCTTGTTCATGCATCTGGTTATGCTATATAGTTTCAAAGTTATGTTAGGTCTCCGAGGTCAAGTCAGGTCAAGTTCATGAAAGGTTAATGGAACCAATCTTGGTCAGCTGGAATGTTGTCATAAATGCAAATGACTGTCATGCGATTGATGTCACTTTGCATGTTACCCCCTGCACATCCTGAAAACTACTCTTTGTCATTGTATGTCTAAATGATTCCATACTGTATACATGTACTTCACTCATTCTTTTGTGAAGCCGATTGCGCCGAACCGCCCAACGGAGCAGTCGGATAGGCGGCCCGGTTCCGGTAACTGGAACAGGTAATGGCCTAATAATGTGCTGCTATATAGGTGACCTGAGGTCAAATGCTAGGTATAGCATCTGTATTGCATCACTAGTAATGTCCAAAACATCATTGATGTCCATTTCGGAGGACTTAAACACAATCACAGCGATCCAGAAGAATGACAAGCCAAGCCACGCAAAACCAGATAATTGTGAAATGTTTACCTCATTCGATCTTCAAGATATTGGTCTAAGATCATGAAATGTGTGCACAATAGAGTTCACGACCGTATCCATCCACCGTAAACATTTCGTTGCTTAAGCTGTGATAGAAGCCGAGATCTTAGGGGGATGGTGGCGAATCCGCCCCCGTCCAGTGCGCGTAATCTTCAGAGGCCCTCCAGAACGCGTGTTAAGTTAAGTTAAGTTAAGTTAAGAAACCGGGCCGCCCGCCCGACCACTCCGACAGCAATGGCAAACAGTAGTTTTCAGGATGTGAAGGGAGGAACATGCATGGTGGCATCAATCGCATGACCATCATTTTCATTTATGACAACATTCCAGTTAACCAAGTTTGGTTCCATTAACCTGTCATGGCCTTAACTTGACTAGACCTTGGTGACCAAAGATGACTTTGAAACTATATAGCATAAAAACACACATCAAATAAATCGCTAGTATCTCGAAGAACACTTCCCTTTTGCCACTATACGGGAATCGCATCAGCGCTGATTTTTTTCTTCTGGCGCTGCGAAATTTTTGTTACTTTAACGGTCCCTAACACGACAAATTTTCAGCCGATTTCAGTTGTCTGGCTTTAAACAACGCGCCGGTCATTTCTAAGCAGCTACGCAAGAAATGGTGTAAATCGGCCGGTAAAATATGGAGCTTTGTGTGAAAACCCGGAGGGTGGGCGGATTTCCCCCACCCCTCCAGGGCGCGTGCTAGACCTAGCCGAACCTACCATTGGAGATATAATCATGGATTGATAATCAAATGGGGTATTTTGATGTATGGTAAACTGTGTTGTTCTTGTTGTGGCAAGATAATTTTCGAAACTAAGATGTCTAGGAATAAAATGTTGTGAACTGAAAGGTGCATATTGAAGTATATGTCGGTCCTTATTTTCAGTCTGGATTTTCTATCTCAATCTTCCCCTGAAGGGGTAGCTTCTGTCTCCAGCCTCTCCTGTCTCGATCTTCTGCCTGCACCAGAAGCCATCCCCAACCCAGCTTCTGCCTGCTGAGATCCAGATTTGCACCATTCTAATGAGACTGAGATCAGCTTGCTTGCTGTTACTCCAAGTAAGAAGTTCACATCAACAATTTTCTCAGTGATGATTATCTTGGAGACAGCTGCTAGTGTAGTCAGGTAAATAGCAGGTCAGGGTTTTTAGCACTGTAGAATGAATGGGAATATAACAAATATAGAGCCGGTGTAATGGTTCTAGCTTACTATGCAAAAGATTGACAACTTTTAGATGCTTTTTTCAATTTTTCCTTGAAGAAAGGTAAACCTGCTGTTGATGCCAAAATAATTTGGCATAAGCCATGGTGAGTGTATACTTACAGTGCATTTGCCAGCATCGCTATTAAACCAAAAATAATGGCACGATGGGCACCCTCCGAATCAATCCCAGCCATCTCATGCAATTCATAGCCACGCCATTGGCGGGGGAATGGCGGGGCTGACGCCAAAATCCGAAAGTCGCCCTCCCCAAACCGGTGGGCTAGATCCGCCAGTGTGTCCGCAGCCATTATTATACTTCGATTGTAAATTCACATGGAAACTGTTAATTTCTGTTGGCTATATAGCTTGATTGATGGATAGGTGTGTAGTGCCATCCCACTTCCAAAGTTATTCTGCTCGTGTGATATTCCAAAGCTATTTTTGCGTTCACATCACTAGGATAGCAATTTGCTGGGTTGCATTGGCATATTTGACGACTAATGCCTTCGCAAAACTTGTTTCCTAGACTTTTCCCGTCTATGACACTAAAACAAAACGTAAGCACGAAACACGAATCGGATCGGAACTATCCGCTTTGGTTCTTAGTTCCAAACTAAAGTTATTGTTTAGAAGTAATTAACTGTGCATAAAGACAAACGCGACACCATGCAATATTCGTCGAACCGCACCTTACCATACAATTCGGTGCGCTTCTACCATATCGCGATAAACAATTCCGTACTCGAAACACGCAGGAGTACGACGGAGAGTCTTTGTGAATGACTGTACTGCACTTCATAGAATACAAAATAATGTTCGAAATTTGTCATAGCATAGGAGACTAAATGTGAGTTTTATGGAAAAAAGTAAGTCGAGGAAAACACCTACCAGAAATAATTGCGTGGACGTGTGCTGGCCAAGAAAAATAAGCTCCTGATATTGTCGCTAAACTGTCCATGTATGATAAACCTATTACAAACATGCATACGTAAGCATATAGTTGTGCTTCATTCAGTATGCCACACACGCTGACCAAACGTCTTTAATTTTGCCGGCCTCGTGTCCACGAAACATTGTTCAAGGCACCCTTTCAGGAGACCCTTGTACCGATGCTCATAATTGTCTTGGAAGTTCTGTTTGGGAGACTAGTTGTTGAGGAGGGCGAAGCTTACTGCGTTTCTTGTTTAAGAAGCCTTTTTCGGAAGCCATCTGTTCTGGAAGCCTCTGTTCAGAAGGTCCAACATTGCACATTGCTTCAATCCTGATTGGGACAAGAGCAAAACGAGCTGTTTCTGAGCTCAGATCTCAATGAGCTCAGATCATAGAGAGAATGCAAAAAAAAATGAGCGGATGTCGCTTCATCCCAATGTGTACTACCACTAGACGAATGCGTCAAAAGGTCCTTGTGCAGAAAGCTTTGTTCAGAGGGCCCATGGTTGGGAAATTCCTTGTGTCTTTTCCTAATGTACAACAGGCTCCTTGTTCGTCAGCGGATAATTGCATACATTTTCAGGAATGTTTTTGCAGTCATTAGGACTTTTGAAGGTGCTTTCCTATATGGTTCTATGTAAACTTCAAGGGTGTTCGTTAGGTTTCCTGGGTGCACAGGCACAACTAAAAGAACATAGTTATCTACCCATCCCGATCAAGATGTATCGGATGAATCGAGTGGAAATGGCTGGAAGGGTATTGGTAGGTGTGTAGGATGTTGGTGGACAGTTCTTTGGAACTTATGATGTGGCATTGGTTGGGATGCTCAGTATCTTTTTGTCCAGGCTTACGGTACAAATATGCCGTAGGCTTAACGCAGATGGGCTCCTGTGACTCATATGAAGTCTGGACACTTCATGACTTGATTACACCATTGTGCGGGCGAGACTGCCGCGGCCCTGTTCAGGAGTCTCCGTAGTCAGGTCTTGATAGCATACTTACGTGTGACATCCCCACCATTAGACAACGAATAATCCAACGCCGTTACCAGCGCCGTTCTGCTGAGGGCTTCCAGTCGCGCGCTGATATATGTAGGCTTCAATGTTCGAGTTCATAAAACTGTCTGCTTCAACCTGAACATAATATGCACGTGGATTGTCTCAAAACACGTGTCCAACAAAGGCGCGGATTTCTCCTGCACACACACGCACATAGTCGCCGCTCAACGGACATTTACGGCTTGGTGTGACGGTGGAGGTCAGACGCGCCGGGAAACTCGAAGAATTACACGCTACATTCGTTATGTCTAACATAGTAGGGTGTGCCACAATGGCGCTCAAATTCCAGCGCGTGGCCATCTAGGACAATTCTGCCTAGGCTGTGCTGGAGCCAGCGGGCACCATATGACCTATCCAGTTGATGCGCCGCTAAACTACAATAAACACCTGTTCGATCCCGTGTTATCCCATGGGTACGTGGCGAATGATCAACCCTGGTCGATGCGCCCTAAAGCTCCCATGGGTACGTGCATGCATGGTTGGTGGCTCCTGCAATGATACGGCAATACCGAATTGTGAAATTTAACATTTGGAAATTATAATTGCATCTCGGTAAACACCACAACCGACGCCACGCTGCTGCCTCAAGGTAAGGGTGCAGCTGGCATTGGGCACAATGAGAGCACGTGAAAATTAATTGTCTTATGTACCAGCCAATTGCAACCGCAACAGAGTGTCGGGTGGATATCAGTTGAAGGCTACTCAGTTGAAGGCAAGATTGCCAAAGTTTGTAAGCGAAAGCTTAGGCTTTATGCTATCACTATGCATGTGTGTTGGTGTGCCATAGTTTGCGTGCGTCTTTGTGCGTTGTCCGTCTTAATTTGGTCGTATTTATCGACAGAACGTAACTGGTGAAAGGGCACCGCCCACCCGGTGGCTGTCACGACGTCCGTCCCGCCGACACTTAGCGCGTGGTCCCGTACCGTACCTAACTCTTCACATATGTGATTTCTGCACCATGCACAATGAGGAAAAAACGTCGTGATGAATAGACCGATCATGATTACGAAAGTAATGAATTATTCAATAGATGACTCGTGCGATTATTGGTATGAAACTTAAGCCGCCCACGGGCCGGCCTCATGTCGTCACTGGGCGGGGGAGGGAGGGAAGGGGGGCGGATTCAGTCTCCCCATGATCTTAGAAACACGGCAATCAGAGGAAATAATGTCGGATTTTCCAGGATGATTCGGGATGGACGCAACAATAATATTTTCGTCGGTACAGGTTCAAGTCACTATGGTCACTGATGGCGTCATGGATGCCATAATATATCAGGGTCTGAGACCAATCGCTCGTCGGAACCATCATCATTCATGCCATTGCGTGAACAGACATTCGTGTGAATCATGATGTGAGACGTCGCCATCAAATGATGGATTTCGACAGCAGCACAGGATCCATAACAAAACCGCCACATTGTTCGGTATTTCCTGTCTTTAAAATCAAATAAACCGTGCTACGATTAACTTGCCTTGTCTCACTCCTCTTCTTTCCCTCAATTTGTTTCCTTCCACCTTTTCGCAAAGTCAATAACTACTGAAATGATACTTAGTTTGCCAATCTTTAAAAATAAAGCTAATCATATGGTACCGGAAAGTAAGTACCAATCATCAATTTATAGATTCATTGCTACCTGAGGTCGCATGACTTTTCGCAAGCACGCGAATGACCTCCTTCTTTAGGACATAGAAGTGCAGTGATGTCAGTAGGAGTAGTAAATTAGTGCGCGATCTCACTTTTGGTGAAGGAAGAATGTATGCATCACGTTGTGATGACGTGATTAAAAGTCATGGTCCACTGCTCAGTGATCAGGCTATCATCATATTGGAATCATATGCTGAAAAAACTGAATTACACTTCGACAACTCCAAGAGTGTATTGTTGACATCACCTTGGTTATATCAGCTTGGTACTATCAGCTTGATAATATCAGCTTCGTAATATCAGCCGCTGATCTTCCGTGAACTACCGGATGGACTCCTCTGAATAGTGTGCAACCACGATGGGAGCGTAATGCCGATAGTGTATCTGAATAGTGTGCTACCATGTACACAAGATACATATGGTCTCGCCCAAAGCCATGCCATTGCAATATGCTCTCTCCCTCTCTCTCTATATATTTTTCAATATCTCCCTCTCTCTCGACAGTCCCTCGGCCTTGTCCTGAACAGGCCCTCAGTCCTGTCCAGGACAGCCACTCGGTTCGGCCCGGGACAGCTCCTCAGTCCTACCCGGGACAACTCCTCAGTCCTACCCGGGACAGCTCCTCAGTCCTGCCCGGGACAGCTCCTCAGTCCTGCCCGGGACAGCTCCTCAGTCCTGGCCGGGACAGCGTTTTCTTCAGCAGTGGGACAGCCCTCAGTCCTACCCGGGACAGCTCCTCAGTCCTGCCCGGGACAGCTCCTCAGTCCTACCCGGGACAGCTCCTCAGTCCTGCCCGGGACAGCTCCTCAGTCCTACCCGGGACAGCTCCTCAGTCCTACCCGGGACAGCTCCTCAGTCCCGGCCAGCACAGCTGCTGGCATATCCTGCCGGTGAGCGCGGCTGGCCGCCGGCCGGCGCGGCCCCTCGGCGCTCGGTCGGCTGGCCGGCCCGGCGCACCACCGCTGCAGAGCCGTGCCGCCTGAAGGTCACTCTCAGTTGGCTCAGCCGGCCGGTCGGTGTGGCGTGGCCAGTGACCGGCGACGTTGCAGCGCCGCCATCTTGCAGGTCAGCCGGCCGCGCCGCGTGGCCAGGAGACGCCCTGCGACGTCGGCTCGAGCCGCAGCGCGGTGGGCTGTAGCAGGGCCACGGGCTGTGCCGCCAACCGCCCACGGCCGACCTCGGACGCGGATGACCGGTCACCAGGTGCAGGTGAGGTGTATCTGTTCGTGTTTGTACGTGTGAAGATATCAGCCGAGGAAGTGTGGTCATTGACTGAACTATGATGGTCTCTGACAGTAGCAATTGTGATTGACGGCCACCCGCCGTGGAAAGTGTGCATTCTGTGACTAGTTTTCGTGGAAGTTTGATGCTTCACCGGATGGAGATTCCGGGTGAATCGGGGAGGGGAGGGTATCTGGGCACCCTGGTCTGATACCCTGCTAATGTTAAGTTGTCATTTTCCTTATTTGGTATGAAAATGTTCTCAAAATAGGGCCCCTCGCGCCCTGGTTTTGCGAGAGATATCCAGCCTCGGTTGCATATCTAAGCATGTAGGCAGCCCACCCTACCCTACCCGACCCGACCCGACCCGACCCGACCCGCGCCAGGTCCAGCGCGCCTCGAACTGGCGCTAATACACGAGAGTTTGGAACTGTTGTTACGAATAAATCGATACGCTCATCACTGTACCATTAAACTAACCACTTGGCATTGATAACTGGGGTGAAGTAAAATAATTGACAGGTAGCCAGACAGGAAAGCAAACTCGTCAGGCATATGGCCAAACCCGGATTAAAATCAGTGATGATGCAAGGCCCAGTTATACAACAAGGTATATATAAGGCCGTCTATATCGACCCGATAATACAACAAGGCATATATATATATGCGGATGACAATGCTGCTGCTCTCTACCACTGTACTTAGAATATTATCCTTTATTGTGGCCTACTTGTGATTTATAGCTTCAGATACGATTAACCAATCAAGGTTTAGCTACCAAAAATATACAGCTTTCTATAAACTAAAAAGTAACGTTCTATACGGTGTAGTATCTCTGGTCAAAATTATAATCGCTATCCCTATTCATCCACAGGGAAAGGACGGAACTCGCCCAATGTTGTACATACAATGTTTTTGTGAACCGTTCGTGTAGGAGTTGTACAATTCCGCGTATTGTCCTCACAATATATATATATATATATATATATATATATATATATATATATATATATATATATATATATATATATATATATATATATATATATATATATATATACATACATACATACATATATACATATATATACCGCATGGCGCAAACAATGCGCTGCAGATCTTGCCACCAGTGGCTCCAAATCAAAACAATACGTTGAGAAGACACGAGTTGCCGTTGTTGTCCCGTATTTTCCTCAAACCATCTTGCACATTGCGCACAAATTATATGTTCAGTGGTAAGTAAGGTGTCAAAGGTGTAAGGTGTGGTGAAAGTTCTTCGTCACTAACGAAAGCTTCACAGAATGGTGGTCTACGGTAGATAGGTATTGATATCTTCCTGACGTACATTAATGTGCATTATAACTGGAAGAAAACTGGCAATGTGCGTGTGCTTCCTAGTCACCGAGTTGATCAAGCTGCTATAGATTCTATTCTGTTTGAATTAATTGCATGATACCGTAATTGGGCAGGCGGAAGGAGAAGAAAATTTTCTCGAGATATTTATATACGTGAGGCGTATTTGAACTTATTTTCTAATTTTCCCGACAAAAGTGTTTGTTGAACACCACACTACTTCCAAGCATGGGAAACCAACGTTCGCCTTCCCGACCCCTTGAAATCGCCTTTGATCAACAGCTCAGCTGCTAGAACAATTCAGTTCCACAATTCCAGAACCAAATAGTTCATACACATATCACTGGAACATCAGTGATCACCATAACATGTCGCATGTGGCGTCTTGCCTATCCTTTACGACATCCCACCATTCAGCCTAATTGCATATCATCAGCCGACCACAGCTGATGGGATAGGTGTATATACCCGGGGATCCATCTATTACCCGTGATTGTCCCGGGGATCCATCCCAATACCCGCGATTGTCCCGATAGTCCACCCAAATGTCAATCACAGTGCCAAGAACAAATAGGCGGCACCAGTCTGCCGTGGTTCCCATACCTTCCACGGTTCCAGAAGTACGTCTTCTCTGTTACCGAAATTCCAGTGAGTTGTGCGCACGAGACCGACGTAGAAAAACCACAATATCCAACGCCTTTCCGAAGTGGAATTATGACGTCAAGAAATACTGATGTAATGCTATTGACTAATATTGACCTGGTGGACAAAGCGTGATCTTCAGCAACCGACGCCAAGCCAGTCGATAGGATGTAATCGAAATATACATATGGGAAAACGTAAGATAGTATCTAAAAATGACTTAGGCTTCCACCATGCCAGTGGCAGAAACACTAATAGCCAAAGGAGCCACCTTCTAGGGTGTGAGGCGTCGTGGGTGTCTTTCGAAATACGCATGCCTTGCCAGGGTCTCCAGCTTACGTCCTCTCGGGACTCGCCGTCGCCACGCAGACGTGTGGGTGAACCAGTGAGGAGGGAAGTCCACAATCGATGTAACCCGTAGTCATGCACTATTCACTAACGAAGGGACTCTCTCCGTTGTAAATATTTTTTTATTCTTCTGAAATCACATTCCAAGGGATTATTGTATCACTGAATTATGTTCTGACGCCATTAAAACGTGCTTTTCAAGGCTGTAAAATCAATAATTTGAATGTTTCATTTTTTTTCGCTTCTCGACCTGGTATCAATGCTAGCGCAAACGATGATTCTGCACTAGAGCCGGGGAGGGGATCCAGCCGAACAAGGTGATCTTCTGACGGAATGTTATACGATAAATAATGCGGCAGAGGCAAATGGCAAACAAAAACGTGTGGGCCGAGAGTTTCGTAGGTTCCTCACATCCATTAATACGTTATATGAATATAAATATGAATACATATCTAATAGACGAACCATAGACCATACCTCGTTTCAAAACAACAAAGATTCTGGAGTGATATTCGATAAGAACCATCAATATGACCGATACTAGTGGACGTGCCTAAACAAAGAGTCAAGTAAGTCAAAGCGCTGATGAGCAAGCAATTTAATTGAACGTACTAGAAATCGAAAGGATAAAAATCGATCGGTTAAAAATTCTGACTGGCTAAAAACCGAAGCTACAAAATCGAACGGAGATTAAGTGATAAAAGTAAAATGGACACAAGTGGAAAAGATAGAAGTAAAATGGGGATAAGTAGAACGAGCTAAAATTTGAAATAGTATGCGATGTAAAACTCAAAGACAAATCGGAATGGCGAATTCAGCTCAGTGGAGGAAAGATAAAAATACAATTATCGTTGGCCAATGGTTGAAAGACGACAACGCATCGAAAAAGAAGAAGAAGGCAAGTAAAATATAAAATTGCCCAAAAACCCGTACCTTCACCATGCTGACCACTGGAATGTTTTCCATAATTTAGACTG
This sequence comes from Imbricaverruca yamaguchii, assembly GCA_034440575.1. NCBI lineage: Eukaryota > Metazoa > Arthropoda > Thecostraca > Neoverrucidae > Imbricaverruca > Imbricaverruca yamaguchii. Next base: position 27,223 of record JAOTOL010000383.1, on the reverse strand, counting down.
CTGTTCCGTATGCAGCTGCATATCTTATTTGGCTATACGCACTATTACAGGCTCGAGTGATATTGGGCTTTCCTATGGCCAGCTATTCAAACGTTGGGACATCCAGCATAGGAATGCCTCAGGATGCTAATACGTATGCCATCTTTCTCCATACCTCTAGTTCACTACAATTGGCGGCATCCTATTTTGTTGTCTTTATTTTTGCAGATAGGCCACCACCAGTTATTAGTACCCATGGATGTAGTTAGTGTGGAAGGTACGGGTGCACCCCTCCCCCACACACACACATGCTGTTCTTTGACACCCCCTCTGACTGGGGACAGGCGCCCCTCTGACTGAAAGGCGTCCTTACTGGATGTTCGGGCGCACCCTCACCCTCCATTTGGAACATCGCGTCGATAGTGCCACTTAGTGTATGTACACTACGATGAACCACTTTTCAGTTTTTAGCTGTACCTGGTCACTTTGCTACCGTGATTTTATATGTGATTGAATAGATGTGATTGCGTATGCTACGCACATGATGCAAATCAACATACAATTACTCGTATGTGCACGCCTGGCAATTGGACATCCAGAAGCGATCAGCCGCTTCAGTGGCATCAGGTGCTTTCAGGATACAGCGGGAAGGCCGACTGGTGCAATTGGCACTCTCGGTTGTCGTTATGGTGGTTCTAGCTGTGGTCTTTAGTTGTTTGATGAACCGATTTCCATATATTCATCCCCACCTTCAGTTTCGAGTACTAATCTAGTTTTTGCGGTGTGTGATCCATCACGAGATTGCTGTCTTGAGAGCTGTCGCTTTCCTTGGACAGGAAACACTGTCATCGCCACTCATTGTCGCCTGGCGCGGGCCCCCGATGATCGTGGAAAATTGCATATCTTGCTGCTCGCCCTTGTCTGAGGGCAGTTGATCTTTCTTTAGCTCTTCAATAACATTGGGACTCCTGTGCCCCAGGGCTTGTTCAGATTCTCTAAAACTTCTTCCTGTCTCTTCCCGTGTCAGTCTATCGTCCTGCTCCTCTGCATCGATCGCAACTCTCCCCACAGTAGCTTCAGTTTTCTTTCGCAGTTGCGTCTCCCGGTCGTCTTTATACATGCCATGTTCCAAAATGCCAGAACATTGTCCATGGCGTCTTTGAAGGCGGTCTCTCTGTCAGTAGTTCCCAGCTTAGCATGTACTGAAGCACTGAAGAACTTGATAAGTGGTTGGCAATCTGTCGCCACCGATCGAGGAACATGGCCGACCCGTTAAGAAGTCGTTCGTGGCTGGCCTTAGGGAAGGTGGTGCTGTTGATGCTGCTTTCTCCTTTGCAAAATCAGTAATTTTCAGAGCCTTCCTACTCATGACTGTGCAGTTTATCCACTGCCTAAGTCTATCAGACAAGGATTAATAGTCATAGCTGATAATATGCAGAGAGACAGACTGTGTGTAGTAAAAGCATAGGCTGTAGACACAGTGTGTGCTTGTGTGCGGGTGTAGTTGGGATTTTAGGAAGCGTTACCTACAAAGGTCATAATTGCGCTGGTATCCCGATAGACGTAGCTGCGCCGACAACAATGGCACAGACAGCCTGTCAATATATAGGAACAAATGCGCTAGGCGTTTATTTTTTATGTTATTTCTGGTTGTGTATAACATCTAAAGACCAACTGTTCCATGAACCGGATATGTACCTGATACGACTTCTTTCATCGGGGAGAGGGTGGCGGTTCAGAACCTATATATATTTGGTGATGTGTCTCGATTCAGTAAGAAGTTGCCGATTGTCCCAAATTCTCCGGAAAAAAAAAACATTTTCAAGGTCGATGCGCAGCCCCTAAATATTCATAGATTTTGGTTCCAAAATAGTGTCAGTGTGGTTGCACAGAACAAAATTATGGGACAAACTTTGACAGCCTATAATTTAAAATGGAAAGTGATCCGCTCTAATGTACAGACCGCCCTAATGTACAGACCGCCCTAATGTACAGACCGCCCTAATGTACAGACCCCCCTAATGTACAGACCGCCCTAATGTACAGACCCCCCTAATGTACAGACCGCCATAATGTACAGACCGCCCTAATGTACAGACCGCCCTAATGTACAGACCCCCCTAATGTGCAGACCGCCCTAATGTACAGACCGCCCTAATGTACAGAAGGCTCTCGGTCCGTGGCGCCCATCCGACGAAACGGCGCCCCTGAAAATTCCCCGGCACACACACTGCTTTCGCTCCAGCGCCCCTGTTCACTCCTGCAAATATCTACCAGGGATACCATATCATGCCACTTCTGCTTGAGTTCAATGTGTGCCTCAGAGCGCGTTTAAAATAAGCTTGATCGATTGAACACCCAGAGGAAAGAATGCTATTGGAACAATTGCCATTTCAATTTGCTAGGTGATAAATGAAGGGAATTCTGCGCTGAGTGGATTTGAAATGTGATAGTGAATACAGTGCTGCGCTGGGTGGATTTAAAAAGTGATAGTGAATACAGTGTTGCTCTGGGTAGATTTCAGAAGTGATAGTGAAGACAATGGTGCGCTGGAAGGACAAGCACATATTCGAGCGGCGTGCTCCCAAATGCTTGGCCACTTCAGGTAAGGCGAGGCTGTTTGGGCAAGATATCTGGGCTACAGTTGTTGTTTGGTTATTGGGTGGTTCACGGCGCACTTTATGCACATTCACAGCGAATGGCGCCGCCCACACTGTTTCGCCGATGGGCCGCGGAATTGGGAAATGTCCTGAGCGGAGCTAGCGTCGAACCCGGGACCTTAGGTGCCCATAGCCCAGCACCTTAACCACTTAGCCATCCACGCTCCTGGGCTACAGTCGTGACTGCATTTGGTACACACATATCTGGTCCGCATATGATCGTATGTTTTACCGTGCTCAAAGCTAGATCCATTGTGCTAGGATCACAAGGGCGTGCACCACTGCGACATTGTTAGTTAAATTGTGTGCATCCGCCTCCAATGTGGCAAAGAAAATGCTTAAAGCAGATTCAAATCATTGAATTTGATCTTTCTCCGCTTTGACCTCGATGTGATTCCGGTTTGGGTGAGGATCCGACAAGTCGAGCAAGGATTCATATAACCTTCTTATAGGTACTATAAGGAAATTGTCATGGAAGTATCTAAAATTGTGAAGAGAAAACAATAGGAGTACATCTGTACTGCAAACATCTAACTTCTCCAGAAATGAGGCTGAAGGTATTTTTTAAAGCGAATAAGTGGAAACTTACTTCGGGATGTTCTACATAATGTTTGGAATCTTCGGCAAACCTTTTGGTACAGTGAGGCAGACTTGGTCCTAAAATGTTGCAAAAGAATTTACCCGTAGGTTCATGTTTTGGACCCTACTATGTGGACGCAGTTCCACTTGCAGTGCCTCCGTTGGCACACCGTGACCTGCTGGAGCCGCATGTTGTGGCCAGCGCGGCTACGTTGGCACACCGTGACCTGCTGGAGGCGCGTGTTGTGGACAGCACGGCTCCGTTGGCACACCGTGACCTGCTGGAGCCGCATGTTGTGGACAGCACGGCTCCGTTGGCACACCGTGACCTGCTGGAGGTGCATGTTGTGGCCAGCACGGCTCCGTTGGCACACCATGACCTGCTGGAGCCGCATGTTGTGGCCAGCACGGCTCCGTTGGCACACCATGACCTGCTGGAGGCGCATGTTGTGGCCAGCACGGCTCCGTTGGCACACCATGACCTGCTGGAGGCGCATGTTGTGGCCAGCACGGCTCCGTTGGCACACCATGACCTGCTGGAGGCGCATGTTGTGGCCAGCACGGCTCTGTTGGCACACCATGACCTGCTGGAGCCGCATGTTGTGTCCGGCGCGGCTCCGTTGGCACACCGTGACCTGCTGGAGCCGCATGTTGTGTCCGGCGCGGCTCCGTTGGCACACCGTGACCTGCTGGAGCCGCGTGTTGTGTCCGGCGCGGCTCCGTTGCACCACGACTGTGCGAGACCGCCGCCAGCGTTACGACACGCCGGCCATGAATCATGCAGACGGGCTGTGGTTGCGCGCGCTGCCGGGCGGCGCGCCACGGCGCCCCACACGCGGCAGCGTTGCAGCCTTGAGCCGGCCACGGCACAGGTTGGACAGCGGCGGCGCCAGCTGGCGGACGGCGGCGCTCCGCCGGTGGCTCACCGCCGCCTGTCGACTAACCGGCCCCGTGCCGAATGTGAGCGCCGGACGGGTACGGGCACGGGCACGGGCACGGGCACGGGCATGGGCACTGCCGGGGGAAGCTGGGTGCGGATTGGTGCAGACGTATGCGCTGGGCTGCGGCCGCAGTACAGCCAGCGGCCGGTTCCGCCCGTGGGCGCACACACAGGGCGGCCGTGCCGAGCGGCGCCTCTGTCACGTGCCCGGCAAAAAGCGGCCAGCCCAGTGACACAGTTGGCGGCGACGGTGACGTCACCGTGCAGTGGGCCGGATGAGCGGGCGGCCGGGTTTTTGTGCCCCCTCCGCGGTCAGGTCACGGTCCGGCGAGAGTGAGTGTGCACGATCAGGTCACGGCCGACGAATGGTGAGAGTCGAGGTAGGCAGCTGCCTGGTGACAGGCCGTGGCTGGCCGGCGGACGGTCCGGCGCCACGTTTGGCGCGCAGGTGCTCTCAGGGTGGCCACGCGCTGCCATCACACATTGCCAGAACCATACACAATCGACGTGTGGCTATTGCGGTTCCACGTCAGTGACATATACAGAAGTCATGGGTAGAGGTCAAGAGTTACATAGACGCAGCACATTCATAATGCTTACTTGGCGTGTTTTTAAGGAGGCTCATGGCACCAAATGGAGTCTGCTCAGGGGTAGAGCTTTGTGCACCTTTGATGTTGATGATGCAGCACCGATTGCCAAGCTTAGCATTATATCTTTGTTCTTGCATGTAACGAATGAACCCAACATTCGGCTTCGTAACACATTTTTGAAAGTCCATTCATTCTTTGCAACACCCATACGGTTAATGCTCAACTTGTTCAAAGTTGGGGTAGTTGCCCTCCTAAACCCACCTCCGTTCGGTTCCCGCGCCCTTGTCCCTCATTCTGGTAGGAATAAGTAGTTTTCGACACTTCAGTTTTCGGCGCCAACTTCAGCTCTTTAACAGAAAGAACGGCTGTGGCCCACGCCCACCATGCCAAGGTGCACCAATGCCTATAGGCTGACAACGGGCGACATGCGTAGGTTTCAAAGAAACACATCTTGCAAACTGTGGGTCGAACCTGACTTGATTTCCATTGCAAGTTACTTTTGTCGTAGAAACGATGCAATAGAAGGTGCAGATTAGTATAATGTTCATTAAGTATCAAGGTACCAAAACAGCCGGAACGTTGTTTTCAACTGAAATACTTGGATCTCGTGTGGGACCCATATGCAAAATCCAAAGTTGTAAGATGTGGATGCCAATGAGCTCTCGATATCTTAAATAATGCGATAAGACTATTCAAGTGATAACTTTTTGCACTTTGTAAAATAAACATCCTCAATGTACACATTTCAAGCCGATGTGATACTGCGTGCTAAACCTTCAAACATGAACATAAAATATTACATCATTTCACGAACGGATGAGCAAGAACGATGAACACAAAAACAAATACGTTAGAGGTATCTGCCTGGATAATGAGAGCAACTTGCATTGCGAATGGCACTTTTTCGCAATACGTCACGGCAAGGGACATTGCGACGAAGTTGGCGACACAGTGCAGCGACAAACCGGCCAATCAAAGCCTTAGCGCCACTGGTCATGTTTGAGTGCGCCCACCCGCTGTTGGTCATTTTTATGGTGAACACGTGCCATTTTGATATGGGGCCACAGATGCGCTTCGAAGATGCGTATTCATGAGACTGGGATAATAATTTTATACTGGTCCATAACTCCATGTTAAATGTAAGCAACATCAGGACAGGATAGCCAACTGCTCCCACAAAAGTATGGCCAGAAGTCCAATCTCGCCTTCAGCGTACATGTTCTGACGGGTCAGCTGTTGCAATTGTTCCCTATTCCCACCATTGCAAGCGGAAAATTAAAGGAAAAAAGTTTGATTATCAATGCAGGTAGCTTTATCTATAAAGTATCACCCTACTTGAGTCCACTTACTATCTCTCTAATATCTGACACATACCTAGTTGTGTTTCTGGTTTAAAATTAGATCGTGCATATTTTCCCCAGGAATCGAATTAACTTGCATCAAACAAAAAGACGTGGGCCAAACGGCTGTCACCGTCACCGAGCGCTTCCACTCGTCTGCACAATGTAAAAGGAGCTGGCTGCATGACCTCGGCAGTCGATGCGCCCCTAAACTCCAATAACCAACCGAAAGGAGCTGCTACCTCTGGTTCTGGCTGAGCAACCCGACGCGTGTCACGCTGTGCGACGCCTTGGGAAGCACGTCACACAAGATGGCGAACACTTTCGTAACGTGAACATGGACGTGACAGAGAACGTGTATGATCCCGCATAGTATGATTTCACAATGCTAAAGTGCATCAAGCCCGTTTAGCTATCCAACGTTTGGTTGTACAAAGCTGAATTCAGACCGCTCCAGGATCAGACCGCTCCAGGATCAGACCGCTCCAGGTTCAGACCGCTGCAGGTTCAGACCGCTGCAGGTTCAGACCGCTCCAGGTTCAGACCGCTCCAGGTTCAGACCGCTGCAGGTTCAGACCGCTCCAGGTTCAGACCGCTGCAGGTTGTCCTTTTGCAGAACGGTAAGCAGCGCTAAACCTGGGACGGCAAGCCGTCTTCCTCCCACGTGGACGCTCCTAACCTGCCGAGCTCAGTCGGCCAACAGACGCCACTCGGCTCAGTCACGCCATGGTCACTGACTTTTGCACATTGCTCGAGCTTAGGCTCCACTCTATTTGCTAAGTACGGGAGGATAAAACCGAGCCTATAGTTAAAATATATGAGTCGAAAGAAAATCGAGTGGGTGCATTTTTTCAGACATCAAAGTTTTACACAAGATTCGTTTTAATTTCGACAAAGGTACTGATGCCTATATGCTAAACTATTGTTACATGCTGCCCTCTAATCGTTTTCGAGTCTAGGAAATCCTTACCCTTTCCAGAGATGTAGGAGTTTAATACGATCAGTTCGTGGTACGACGTCATGTGTATGCATCACCATGCAGGCCACGCCGATGGCCAGTTAAACCTAGAAGTCTCAGAATCATGCCCAGAGCCTAAGACTACCTACTGGACAGAGCTTATGCAAAATCTGAGGGGCTGGGTTTATTCTTGCTTTCACCACCTGTGGAGTTGGCTTGACACCAACATGCGCCAATGTTTTTAATTGTGGCAATAACACCAAACTGAACAATTTCCCAACGAAACCAGGAATTTGCCACATGGAAATCAAATGTTTTCATTTACTAGATTTACATGTATTGATTGGAACGACATGGGACAAGTAAGCTACAAAAAAATGCACCTTTGTGTCCTGATGATATCATTGAAAGCTGCAGTATGGACAACAATAATCAGTATCATATATGTTTAATGTCTTTAAATTTCATTTCATTTATATTTATGGTGAGATGCTCACGATGCACATCAAGCGCGCTGAAAACACTTCAACCTTGGAAATCTACGCGCGAAGCCAACCGTACATCGAGACTCAAACGTGGTCAGATAGACCAGCATGCTTCATATTGGAGATCTAGAGCACGGGCTTCGTTACCATTCACGATGCAGCAAGAAAATATTCCAGCCCAATGTTCACCCGTAGCCTTGGAGAGACACGTTCTGTGCTGAGAAGCCGATAGCCGAGCTGGTTTACCATCACCCCGGCACATTCTGGCCATGGCACTGGTCTGGACAGCTCTTCAACAATAGGGCACGGCCGGGATACGAACGCAAGTAAAAGGACGTCTGGTACAAATCACTTGCCAATTTGTGAACCAGACAAGGGGTGGCAATGCCCTTGTGCGAGCTGGGCTGTTGGACCTCGCAAAAACGGTGTGAGCCAGCGCCAGCCAGGTTCAACGTGCCTGTGTGGTAATGCAATGTGGTACAGCATCCCTTTCATGGATCCTTGATCCATGTTACCACACCAGCCAGCGCTGACGTGGTGAATGTGGTTGAGGTAACCCAGCAGCTTTGCTTTGTAAAGGCGTGAGACTTGCAACATTTATGTTCTTCGGGAATGGCCCAACCAATGTGCAAATACGCAAGATCTGAACCTGTGAGTTGTACCGTTTCGATGTGCCTCAATGGGTTCGGTACTGCGTTTAAAGTTTCGACAGTTAATCAATCTGCGGGCAGAGCGAAATTCGGCCGCCAGCGGTGTGTCCGCCGAGCATGAGACCGGAGAACAGACAGCAGTGGAATTCGACGCCTTTCGCCTGCAACGCAACCGGTGCTGGTCCCAGCTCCCAGCTCCCAATTCCCAGCTACCAGCTGCCACCTCCCACCTCTCTCGATGCGGCCGACGAGCGTCATCCTTTCCCCGCGACCTCTGGGCTGCGTCCTCGTCGCACGATTTAGGGCACGGGGCGGGGCCTCGCGTCCTCCGCACTCAACATTGAAATCAATATCTGTGGCGGCCGGCAAAAACTGACCCAGTTTGCAAGCATGCGCTACCCAGGCGGCAAAAACCGCCGAGATCCCGGGGCCCAGCGGACGCCACTAGCGCCGCCTGGCGCCAGCCGGCGGAGGTGGGCCGGCTGGCGCGCCGGTCGGCCGGCGGCCGGCGGCACTGCACCGCCGCGCGGCTGCAGCGCCGCTCTGCAAGAACGCGTCCACCGAAAGCGAGCGGACGCCGACAAAAACGGTGACCTAGTGAGCGGTGCCACGCGCACAATGAGAAGGCGGCGTGCGAGCGGTGCGCACGTCAGTGTCGGCTGATCGGTGTGCCAGGACCCTGCCAGCAGACCGCCGCCGCTGACGAGCCCGGAGGCACTCGCCCAACAAATAGTGCGTGACACAAAGAGTAATTGACTGAAAATCAGGTGATGTGGTAAGTGGATGACACCAGCCTTGTAATCTTACAAGCTGTGTTTAACCTTGCAAGTATTGGAATGATGCTAAATGGTGATGGATATATGAGTTGGTGGATGGTATAGGAGTTGTTTTTTTTTAACGTCCATGTGACCAATATTTGGAAGGTCTCTTTTCTAATTACTGTAATAACGGAATGATCGTGAGGTAACCTAATATTCCGATTTCAGCTGACTTCGATGAATACCATTGTAATTGTCATGGAAGATTGCTTTCAGAAGGTGCCCATGCGCCTACCATCCGCATATATCTATGTTCACAGTAATACACTGACCCATTCCTTCAGCCCATTTTGGCAATACTCCGGGACATGCCCTCTTTGGTCGTCCGGTGAGTTCCACTTCCAACATGAGTCAGCACTCAGCCAGTGGTGACAGTGATACGAGATGACCTGAGGGCAGTGACCCAAGGGCAGTGGCTCGAGAGCAGTGACCCGAGCTGACTGAACAAACTGCTGAATTGCCAGTCTAACTAAGGTAATGCAACCGCTCAACTTCTCCCAGGATAATCACCTCCCTCATTGCTGTTGTCTTCGCACACAGCTCCTTACGATGAATACCTGCTGAGTACTACTGCAGCTCTACCGACTTCACTGAATGCATGGCCTTCAAGCCTGAATGTACTGTCATAGTACGTACAATTTATCCGCAGCATAATGTACTACATTTAAGTTTGCATTCATATTCCCGGCGAATTATTCCTTTACCCAGCATGGTGAAGCGCTAGCAGGAAATTCGTCACAGGATGATGCACTTGGTCATGTGATGCTACTGATGGTCCTGCGTGCAATTCAATATTGTTGCAACTTTGCATACCGTGAAGTTGTTTCCTTTAGATTAAAAATAATTAATCGTGGATGCAATTTGTACGCTATTCGCTGGCAGTACGTACTAATTTGGGCTCTGTTTTTGAGTATGTATCAAATCTTCCAAATATATTCAGTTCCACTACCAGCAACCAGTGTATTTATGGCGACCGTTGAAGACAAAAAACGTATTTTCCGTATACCGCATCCGTATCCGCAAAAACCGCATATGCAACCATGGTTCGAGTCTTGGCGGTACTTGGTGGTGAACAGGTGTATGCTTCATCACCACCTCAATATGCTTGAGCACTTACCTCTAGGCTTTGGAAATCCACGCGAGCAGTTCGAATTATCGGTTGTAAATTACATTGCCGGCCACAACCGCAACAAAAACGATCGTCCTGCTAGCATGTGCAAATGAAACCAGCCAACTATAGCATCACGAGATTTATTTCTGGAAAAAAATATATGATTTCGAATGTATCTTTCAGCTGTGTTTACGATTATGTATCATGACAACTTGGCTTGGCTGTGCACCATTTTCCGTTTCTCGCCTTTCACCGCATGGGTACAACTGTCCACAAGTGATTGACAACAACCAAAGAGTCGCCTTGTTCTCCAACGAACAAGGCGTTTGTAATTGTTATGCAAGTATTGCTTACTTTGGGTTTCTGCTTCCGTCCGATTACAAGTAATATCATGGTAACGTTCACGCTGGGTCCATCGTACAAACAATCTTTTCTCTCCCCCATGACATACTGGCTGCAGCTCTGTCAGTTCCAACTTTTGAAAAGAGTTCCCTGTTTACATAACGCCAATGCGATTGTTTTACTCAAGCCTCCGCTATTGTTAGCAAAGAAAACATCACAAGCAGAAACAAATAAACAGAAGATCAGTTATCTAAGCGCGATCACCATTTGGTCACACACGGAAGTTAGACAACATAGGCTATTGGTACCGCTGAAGGTGCGGGCATTGTAGGTGCTCTTTGACAATGAGCGGTAGTGAATCATTTGCAAAGCAGTGGCCAACTTGGAGTTTTTTTTACAACCTACTCTGAAGCAGAAAGTCGTTGGTAATTATGGCAGTGGGCACCTATCGTCGTCATCAACCGTTCATTGCACACTATGAGCAATGGCGGAGTGTTAGTGGATCCCCAGCTATAACTGCCGGCTCAGTGGGCCCATAACTGGCTGCCAGTTCAGTGAACCCAGCTGTGACCGCCGGTTCAGCTTGCCCGAGCTGTAGCTGATCGCTTTGTGGACTCCCAGCTGTAGCTAACAGTTTAATGTGGCCCCAGCTCTTGCTAACAGTTCAATGATCCTAGCTCAGCTGACAGTTCGGTGACCCCAGCGCAGCTGACCGCCGCTCCAATGCGTTTACGCAGCGCCGAAGTTTTTGTCCAAACTTCATTGAACGGCACCCACTTGCCCGGCGGGGCCACGTCGCTGCGCCGCCTGCTACGGCTGTCACAGCTCCGCTGCTATGGCACACAGCTACACATCCGCCGCCACAGTTTACTCATACCGATTACGATGACGCGCTGGGCCTCAATCGGCAAACTTACACTGTAAATGCTGGTAAAATAGCCACTGGAAGATATTGCAGATATCTTAAGGCGTCCAGCCTTGTGTGAGTTGCAACCCAGAACAGAAAAGGCACAATACACTGCCTCGTTATTTGCATCAGTGCCACATATATGATGGCCATGCAGGTTATGTTTTATTGGTTTTGATTTAACGTGTTAAAAGGAGTCATTTATTTTAATTTTGAATATAATAAAGGAATACAAATGTGAGATAGGTCCTGCCAGGCTTTCTACATGGCTACAAATGCTTTCCAATACTCCTGTGTTAACTTCTTTTCAAGCATGTTATCAATGCAACAGGGAATACTGGGACGCCTTGGTGGGTCATCACCATGATACAATTTCAAATGCGTATTTGCATCGGTCGCTAGGCTAAGATTGTAGTCCTGACCAGCAGTTCTGTCTAGAGACAAGTGAATCACTGATAACTGGAGCATCGAAGTTTGCAGATGGGCTGGACTGTCGTTTAAAACATTGGCGAGCTTGGTTGGTTATTTGTGTTACGACACATCGACCGTTGAGTCATGTATCGTCGCCAATCTCTCACGCCGATTGGTCGCGGGCGAAGAGTAGCGACAGGTGATACCCGAACCCACAACATTTCGATTGTGAGACGGGCAACTTACCCCTAGGCCACTCGTCCCCTTTGGTGAGTTTCTTCGAATCTCGGGAAACATCTCGAGTTTCTTCATAGGCGAGCAGTCTGAGGTGGGTTTACAGAAACGTGATTCTGGTAGAATTTTACTATGGTTACATTCCCTTCGAGAAAGCAAGGAAATGAGTGAAGTTTGCTGCGTTCTTCTGACAGTGAGCATGAGCAGAGTTGGCATGGGCGGTTCCCGAGAACCGCTGTGGGAGGTCCTGGTTCCGGATCCGAGGGCATGCTTGGACTTTCAGACACCGTGAGGCACAGCTAATGACTAATGAACACCATTTTGTCATACATTTGGAAGGCAGCTTTCCAGTATTCGGACGTAAGGCAAAGGGGAAAAACGAGGTATGGAGGAAAGTGGGATCTCGCAATTGCTCCTTGATTCGTATTGAGACCTGGTGCAGCTCTGGTAAATTAATACTTATTCCATTTGTCGACCATTTGTGACGTAGCATGATCATCGAACGGGCATGTAGTGAGTATGGGACGCATTTTTATTATTGTTCATGGTCTGATGGTGGGGCGGGGATGGCCGAGTGGTTAAGGTGTCGGGCTACGGGTACCAAAGGTCCCGGGTTCGACTCTAGCGCCACTCAGGACATTTCCCAATCCCGCGGCCCACCGGCGAAACAGTGTGGGCGGCGCCATTAGCCGTGAATGTGCATAAAGTGTGTCGTGAACCAACCAATAAACAAATAAAGAAATGGTCTGATGGTATTTCGGCATGCATGCTTTTCGTGATAGGAGGCTCACAAGTCGCCTATTGTTTTGAGAACTAAAGGTTTCAGTAGGCTCTTGTTAGTCTCGCATATCGCGAAATGTCTGGTGTCGTGCTGAAGCCGATTTTGACGCCATCATGGATTCTGTCTTCGTCTGCTGCAATCCACTGTAGGAAAAGTAAATTCCGCGACATTGATCTACATAAACTGTAAGTACCCAGCTAACGAACAGTCTCGCATTCTTCACTAACGCGCATCTTCTAGTTATCCCATAATTATCCGTCCCGTGTCCCGTTGTATTCCTTGGGCTGGACAAAATTTGGGAAGAAAGTTCTACTTAGAACCAGTGCTGAGCTTAAGCAGTATTTTGTTATTGGCTAAATGTGGTATATGATCAGATTAGATGTTCAAAAGTTCAGTCCGAAGGCAGACCATTTTGAATAGGTTTCTATGTTTTTGTGTCGGAAGCCGAAGAACTTTAAGATCCCCGTATCCTTCCCATATTTGTGTGCGTTACATGGGGTAAGCGATCACCAAACCGAACCACCAGTCTGAACTCTTCAGGGAAAAATATCCCAGGTAGGAAGAATTATATGCGCGCATATTTTAACAACCCTCTTTAACTCGTTTTACACAAACAAAACAAGATAAAGAAAAAAAAGAAAGAAATAACAACGGTGTATGACATGACAAGTGTATGACATATGTTTCTTGCAATGTTCACTACAAAGGCGACGACCCTCAACCCCGTCTCCTCAACTACTACCAGGCACCGTCCGGACCACCACCTCCAACCGACCTAAACCGACGTAAGAAGCCGATATCACCCATTGGTGGCAGGCTGCTATAATTCACTCATCATCATCATGATAGTAGATTAGTCCATGATAGTTTCGTTCAAAATATGTTTTCTGGCACGCACCCGGAGTGCCTCTCACATAACGACGCCCGAAGCGGGCGAATTGAACACCCCTCAGGATCTCGGGAACTACTAAGTCTTGGAGCACAACATGCGGAGGGTAGATTACGGCTGTAGTGGCCTCGCTGCAGTACAAATGTCATTACCCTAAGTCGCAGAGCCAAATAAGGTCGAGATTGGATGCAACGCCGCGCCGACGGAACCTTTGTGGCCTTGAATGATTGACGATGGACCGTCAGCCCAACAGCACCGGACCGTCAGCCCAACAGCACCGGACCGTCAGCCCAACAGCACCGGACCGTCAGCCCAACAGCACTGGACCGTCAGCCCAACAGCACCGGACCGTCAGCCCAACAGCACCGGACCGTCAGCCCAACAGCACCGGACCGTCAGCCCAACAGCACCGGACCGTCAGCCCAACAGCACCGGACCGTCAGCCCAACAGCACCGGACCGTCAGCCCAACAGCACCGGACCGTCAGACGGCAGCGTTGGACCGTAGCTGCCTTCAGGAGCGCTGTAGAGGCCTGGTCCTCGGATAGCTGTGCGTGTGGCCGGCGGATACGGTCGAAATCAGCTTCACTTGCTGGTTGAATGTTCATTTGACTGAATGTAAGCGGGTGCTGCCGCCTCTCCCTTCGAGCTTTTTAATCGCTGTGTGCTCACCGTTGAACTTCGACTTTCGACGAAGATGCGCAAATGAGTGGATGAATTCGGAGCTTGTTCTGATCGAAAACGTCGGCGAAAGTTTCAATGCACGGCTTGACTAGCACACACACACTTATGGCCTGCTATCAATGTCCATGCCACAAGCAGGCACCCACTCATTCGGTCACCGTGGATTCTGGCCATTTGGGACTGGATGACTTGAGGGGACGAGTAGTCTAGGAGTAGGTAGTTGCCCGTCTCACAACCGAAAAGCTGTGGGTTCGAGTCTCACCCGGCGCTACTATGTAGCGTCGCCAATCGGAGAGATTGGCGACGCTACGCGACCCAACGGTCGATGTGTCGTAAAACCAATCACCAACCAACTGGATGGCGTGCCCGGAGATTAATGGTAAGGAATTTAATACAACGGCTGTGTGCTTTGCTTACGGAGAAGCGCGAAAACTGTCACTGCTGCTCTGGAACGACGAGGTGTGCCAATTTCACTCCAATCACGATATCCAGGCCAACATTTGGCTATCTCGTATATTGAATATTGCATTGTCATAGCGTTCACTTCGCAGCAGCCAGAGGTCTCTCTGAGTGGAGATGACCTGTTGTGCGACGTAAATCACACATCGCTTAGTCTCCTTCAAGTCAAGCGTATCAAATACCCGATGGACGGGTTCACGCCCTAAAGCTCGCCAGGTTGTACCGAGGCTCCAACCGCAGACGGAGCTTGCAGATATCGTTCTAGAACGCCTTTTTGACAGTAGTATTGGGGGTCTACTGAGATAAGAGGATAATGTATGATAGCTTTCAGCGTGAAGTTGAAGAGCGTTGACTAGTTGTTATGGTAACAGAGTATGGTAACAAGCGAATTGTGGTAACTGGAATCTGATGAGCATGCCGAACAGCTTCAATGGGCAAGTATTTAGTTTTAAAGGTAGTAAGGGGTGGTCGTCTGGGCTCATCCACATTTGAGCACCGGGAAAGAGAGTTTACACTGTTGAAGGTGGTGAAATGTGCTTTCAGAGTAGTCGACTGCATAGGCTACGGTTTTGGTTCAGCATGAACATTGGTTCATGCTCAATGTCTGTATTTAATGGCATGTGGTGGTCGTATCTGGATGATTGTGACTAACGCAGTGAGCTAGTTACAACGCAGTATGCCAGTTGTACCGAACTTCAACAGGCCAGTCTCCGGGGCCGGCGCAAACGCAGCCGCCGGGCGGTGTCGAGTCGTCGCCGACGCGGCTCCGTTTCGCCAAGGGTCGGTGTCGCGCCACACCGTCGAGACCCAACCCTATATCGATCCCGTCGTTTTTGCTTCCGACGGGCAACAAAAAGCGCTCTCGACCGCGCGGTCGTCGACCGGCGAGCGGCGGCAGCGTCCGGCGCCCACCCCTCCGTCGAGTCCGCTTCAAATATTGATCCGGCGCTTGGGTCGGCGCACGAGCGGGTGCCGACACTTTGCAAGTGCAACGGCGGCGCCAGTGCGTACGCCGGGGAGAGGCGCGGCCCGCCCACGAGCGTCCAGCCCGACCGCATCGTGTCCGGCGACGGGCGAAGCAAGCACGGACGCGCCGACTGCGCCAACACGTACGGTCATCGTGAGATGGCTGAGGAGTGATCGCCTCATGCGCGTGTGATCTGAGAATGGGGCGGCGGCACGTGCGTGCGTGTGTAGTGGGTGGATAGTTGGCATTGCGTGCAGTGGGTGGATAGTTGTCATCGTATGCAGTGGGTGGATAGTTGTCAGCGTGTGCAGTGGGTGGATAGTTGTCATCGTTTGCAGTGGGTAGATAGTTGTCATCGTATGAAGTGTGTGGATAGTTGTCAGCGTGTGAAGTGTGTGGATAGTTGCCAGCGTGTGAAGTGGTGGATAGTTGTCAGCGGTGAATGTGTGTGTTGTCAGCGTGTGAAGTGTGATAGTTGTCAGCGTGTGATGTGTGGATAGTTGTCAGCGTGTGAAGTGTGTGGATAGTTGTCAGCGTGTGAAGTGTGTGGATAGTTGTCAGCGTGTGAAGTGTGTGGATAGTTGTCAGCGTGTGAAGTGTGTGGATAGTTGTCAGCGTGTGAAGTGTGTGGATAGTTGTCAGCGTGTGAAGTGTGTGGATAGTTGTATGGATAGTTGTCAGCGGTGAAGTGTAGTGCAGCGAAGATAGTTGTCATCGTATGAAGTGTGTGGATAGTTGCCAGCGTGTGAAGTGTCTGGATAGTTGCCAGCGTGTGAAGTGTGTGGATAGTTGTCAGCGTGTGAAATGTGTGGATAGTTGTCAGCGTGTGAAGTGTGTGGATAGTTGTCAGCGTGTGAAATGTGTGGATAGTTGTCAGCGTGTGAAGTGTGTGGATAGTTGTGCGAGCGTGGATAGTTGTCAGCGTGTGGATAGTTGCCAGCGTGTGAAGTGTGTGGATAGTTGTCAGCGTGTGAAGTGTGTGGATAGTTGTCAGCGTGTGAAATGTGTGGATAGTTGTCAGCGTGTGAAGTGTGTGGATAGTTGTCAGCGTGTGAAGTGTGTGGATAGTTGTCAGCGTGTGAAGTGTCTGGATAGTTGCCAGCGTGTGAAGTGTGTGGATAGTTGTCAGCGTGTGAAGTGTGTGGATAGTTGTCAGCGTGTGAAGTGTGTGGATAGTTGCCAGCGTGTGAAGTGTGTGGATAGTTGTCAGCGTGTGAAATGTGTGGATAGTTGCCAGCGTGTGAAGTGTGTGGATAGTTGTCAGCGTGTGAAGTGTGTGGATAGTTGTCAGCGTGTGAAATGTGTGGATAGTTGTCAGCGGGTGAAGTGTGTGGATAGTTGTCAGCGTGTCCAGTGGGTGGATAATTGTCATTGCGTGCAGTGGGTGGATAGTTGTCATCGTGTACATTGGATAGATAGTTGTCAGCGTGTGAAGTGTGTGAATAGTTGTCATTTCGTGAAGTGGGTGGATAGTTGTCATCGGCGTGTGTGACGAACTGACCGGATACTTCTTCCCTAGACGCATGTGTACTACCAGCGTACGCACGTGAGCGTTGAAGAAATGAGTAAATTGTATTGTGCGTATGCTCCAGTGCCCGTCAAACCGCTAAGGAAAGCATGCATAAGACTTGTCTGCAAACACGAAGCTATAGATTGTCAGCAATGGTGGAGCCCGCAAGCTGGCACGGTGTTCGCTTTCCACTCCCTGAGACCCTTACTTGTGGGGAAGTCAACGTCACAAGTATGGGGTTCAGGACTTGGACGGCAGCACTGTTCGTCTGATGTTGAGTTCCTCCGACGGAGGACGCGGACGCCGGCTTCGGCAGCTGTGCGACGGCAATCGGTACTGCTAACGGTCACCCCAAGAGGTGCACTGAAGCTACCCTCGTCACTCATTCCTGAGAAAGGGAATCGTGGCGCTGCTCCGGACAGTAGGCATGAGTAGAACAGGGAAATGTTCTCGTTCCTCTGAAAACGAGCTTTGTATCTGGTTTCGCATTTACGTTGACATTGAGTTTTGCCCCTTCCTCTTGCATTTTTGCCTTGCGTTCAGACCTTGGATAAATTCTGCCTGTGCGTCTGATCCTAGCCCAGACCGGGCATAGGTTGGATCTGATAAAACTTTGTCAAAAGCATTTTCATCTATTTTTTTCGATAACTTACCCGAAGCTTCTCCAATTTACTCGGAACTAATTATTCTGAATTATATCTAAGCTACTCTAAACTACCCCGAAGCCCTCTCCGATTAATCTTAGCTGATGGTGGAGACGTAGTCACAGTACGCACCACAGGACATTGCCTAGCATCTCAGCCTCGCTATACGAGTGCGTTGCTTCTCCATAAACGACTGAACGAGTAGCTAGTATTTCATATTCACATTTCGAGGAGTTGCCAAATCTGCACCGCTTCGGTGATGACATGAACTCAAGACAGCAGATGCACGCGGGCTGCTTGAAGCAGCGCGAACAAGGTCAGAACAGAAGTACAGTAGCGGCGTTAGCACGACCTGAGAAGTCCAGGACCAGCGGCAACACAGCCAGAACAGATGCCCAGGATAGGCATCAGAGATGAGCGTGTCACACAGAGTCGTACCCGGAAGTTCAGAACAGCTGTTGGTGCGTGACGTAATCCATGTGAAATATATTACATTCATTGACTTTAAATCGGCATTTCCGTCCGGAAACGATCCCGGGAGCTCCACGGATCACAGGTTTGATCCCAGTAGTGTGTGTGTGTGTGTGTGTGTGTGTGTGTGTGTGTGTGTGTGTGTGTGTGTGTGTGTTTGTGTGTGTGTGTGTGTGTGTGTGTGTGTGTGTTGTGTGTGTGTGTTTGTGTTTGTGTGTGTGTGTTTGTGTGTGTGTGTGTGTTGTGTGTGTGTGTGCGTGTGCGTGTGTGTGTGTGTGTGTGTGTGTGTGTGTTGGTGTGTGTATGTATGTGTGTGTTTGTGTGTGTGTGTGTGTGTAGTTGGCATTTTTTGGCGAGTCATCTCATTCGGCTATATCGTGATGCCAGTAGGCTGCGGTGCGCTCAACCTATTAAAAATTAGTAAGTTTTTTGCCGAAAAAAGCAAAGAAACAGCCATAAGATTGTCTTCTAGCTTGATTCGGTAGCAGGCATTTCAGGATATTGAAGGATACTGGCGACGATACGCTTGAGATTGGCACGGATCACGCTTTGGACTTTCAAGTAAGACGACATGGAACATTAATGGAATGAGAATATATACCTTCATTACACATTTAAATGCACCTTGTTCGGTTGGCATCACAGAGCTTGCCATGCCTTGTAATCGCAACGCATGCAGTGTTTCTGAAACCCAGAACCAAGAATACCCTCTAGTGGGAATTTCGATTCGATTTGTGGTTGGCATTGCAGCCGCCCTGGCTCTCTTGTTGAACGTGGTAAGCGTTGTGAGGGGGCATGGCCCACGTGACCTGCATGGGTTCACGGTGCTCAGGTGACTGAGCACATGTCCCAAGCGGTCCCTGCCCTTGTATACGTCCCTGGAAGTCGTGAATTAAATGGGACAGCCTAGCCGATGACAACTTAGCAAGAATAACGCCTCAGATAAACGCCTTAGATGAACGTCTACTCGAAGATGAAGGCAAGAAATCATGTTTCATGGACTTCGGCTGCGGTGGATTGCCTACCACTATCGTCATGGCGCTTAAAAAAGACCGCGATGCCAACGTTGCGATCCGCAGCCAAGCGTTCGCAGTGTTTTTGCCGTCCCATCCGCAATACGAAGCAAACGTAGGCTACTTGAGATACTTCAGAAGCATGTCGAGTTCAATCACATGCAAGCAAGCTGGCGCGATATTCCAGGCGAAGGTTCGCCCGCGACCTTGTAAGATTATCCGCTTCGTTTTCTGCGCAACATTGAAGTAGGTGCAATGTGCATTTTAATTTGATCATTAATTTATATGACGACGAGCGTTGCATAACTAAAGCAGTTTACGTACGCCAAAGCCTGGGGTTTTTCTTAACTGAAGTTAACTGAAATGTGTTTTCGATGACGGTAGATTTTGGGAACCAATTAAATTTTATCATTTCCTCGAAGAGTCTAGGGTCAGGTCACATCGATACTGTGGCCTTTGGTACTATTTGGTTATCGGCCCATGCTAAGAATTCGGTAGTTATGCATGTGGTCAAACAAAACAGTCTGTACTCCCTTGAAAGAATAGAAAATTAGTTCGAGTTCGATTGCCTGCGCGATACATAGGTGCCACATCCTGAGGGGCGGTAATCGCCCGAACCGGCGAAGAGAAATCTGAGATCCAGCCTGGCCTGTTGGACGCGGGTTAGGTACCAAAGCCTCAATTCAGCATCGATACCGCACCCATCATTCACGTTTACCCTAAACATCTGGAAACTTCATGCAGCCAGTTTAAAAGTCAGTCATAAAGATAGCGTATCATGCATTGTATTTTGGCTCAGTACTATATAATTACACCATCACATGCCACCTGGTCATATAGCACTACTCAGTCACTAGAGTTGCTTGGTCCTCTTCTTCGACGTTACCGATTGTCTCCGCACCCATGCTTCCTCTCTCGCTCCCGTGCTGACTCTCACGTGCTTCTCTCACAGACAGCTCACGTACCCGAGGTCAAATAGCCGACCGAAAGGTTGCTGGTCACCATCGGGAGTCCGAACTGGTTCGCTGGTCCGCTATGTTGTGGAACCGGGAGTCTTTCCTGGCGTGCCTCAGACGATGCACCCGCACGTCATTGTGTCGTGTCTATTACGCTTCCTCACTCAGCATGCCAATCGGTAGCGGCAGGGGACCACGGAACTGTGGACCAAAATCTTACGCACCGACGATAGATATAGGGTACCAGCCACACAGGCTGACGAATAGCTGTGCGGTCCTGATGCAGTACTCTTCAAACTGTTCCGTGTTGATGGCGAAGACATACGTCATTGCTTGAAGACTGACATGAATATGGTGGATGAGCCGCTTGTCCACTTGGGCTACGTCGGCCAGGGTGTCCTCTTCAGCGAATGCTCACCGAGCAATATTTTCGTCGTTGGCGAGCCATTTCCACCCGACCTTGGCTGACCAACGTTTAGATGTAGCTCGTTCCGGAACAGCGTCCGGATCTGCCGCCTGCCCTGAGCGAAACTCGCCTTGCCGTCGACGGACTGCGCCTGCCATTTGCGGATGTCTACCCTGTATCCGAGATGAACACGCACTAGGAAAAGTGGGTCCATGCGCATGGTGCTGATATCGAGCCGAAGATTTGGCGCTACATAGCCGGCTACAGCACTTGACGTTGTTCATCTGCTTGGGGGTGCATGACAGCTCGGGTACAGCGTTGTCTCGAGCTGGGGACGGTGACGGCACGGGCGACTTTTCCGTCGACCATCGTCTGGCAGACGGAACTGTTGCTGACGTCGAGCTGCTCCACATGCACCCTGTGAAACACCGTGTCATCGATCTGCCGGTTCCAGTAGATTCCCTGAGTGTTGATCTCGGATGCCTCGTGGAAATAATCCAGCTTCATCAGCCGTCGGAAGAGAGAAGAGGACGGCGTCGTACGCCACGCCACGATGACGCCAGGAGGTCATCTGAAGTGGCACAAGTGAGATCAGGAAAACCTACCTGTCTCGGCGTGGTTCTGCTGTGCCGCTCTGTTTGTGGTGGCTCTACCCGGTCGAGGTGTCGAATCCCCACTTGCAGTCGAGTTCCAGCTGGACAGGGTGCCACTCACTCGCCACCTGGCGGATCATCTGCTCCTGCATGTGCACGAGTCTAGTGACTGTGCGACCCAACAGAGGATGTCCTGTCAGAGGGGCTGTGGAACCGGTTCGTAGGGCACTACGCAAGTCAGATAATTTCGAGCTCCCAATACTCAAGAGTAATTTCATGCAGCGCATGCGTTCATGTGTGGGGTTGGCAGCGCTGCAATTTCTGGGGAAAGAGTGACACCAAATCAGCAGTCTTACCATGGAATCTCACACTGGTCCTGTCCTAGCATGTCTGTTTAGGGAAACATTAGGGGTTTGTGTTTATGTGGCTTTATGACGCACCAGCTGAGGTCATGTGACGTCGCTTGCCTCTCATCGTGGCGGCAAGGGCGGACATCACGAACAATCGAACCCCGTACCTATGGTTTCCTAGACGCACCAGCCAACCATTAGGGTTACAATTACAAATATACGGCGATGTCCTTTTATGAAGAATGATTAAAATGGCTGAAATATTCCAACGTATGTGATGCTATTGGTTGTGGACAAGAGCCTGCAATAACGGACTGAGCACATAAACACCAGACACATTATGTCTATATTGTATGCATCGCGCCTTTCTCGACCGCGGCACATACCGAGCACGCAAAGTATGAATAATATTGCGATATCCGAAGGCCTGCACTAACAGGAGGATCCTTCTTTTTTTTTTACTTCGCATTTTCCAGCATGACTCCTTTTGCGCAAACGATAATCTGAGCTTGTTGGTTCAACTCCGACTACACCACCTACTCGCTAAATTCAGCGGCGACACCACCGGGCGGTGTGTGGCGAACGTATCACACACAATCGTTTTCATTTTCCTGTATTGATCGGAAACGAGTAGCCTAGGGGTAAGTTGCTCGTCCCACAATCGAAGGTTGTGGGTTCGAGTCTCACATGTCGCTACTCTTCGCCCGCGACCAATCGGCGTGAGAGACTGGCGACGCTGCATGACTCAACGGTTGATGTGTCGTGAAACCAACAACCGACCATCCTGTATTGATCGCCCGCCACAATCGAGGAATACGGGCCCCACACCGACTTGAGGAAGGCCATACTGACGCACCATACACAACCAGAAGACGAACGAGTTGTTGGCGCGTGACGGACGAGAATTGCAGTTTTCAGGTCTTTAAAGGCAGGAGCATTGTGTGAACAGTGATGTGTTACGTATTTACCAATTGCGATACATGACACGAGCCAAATGTGTTGCGACACTCTATTAGTTTTAATCATAATGGCTAGCGATACAACTATATGTATGGGCAGGTGTGGCTGAGTAGTTAAGCTGTTGGGCTCTGGGTACCAAAGGTTCCGGGTTTGACACTCGCACCGCTCCGGACATTTCCCAATCCCGCGGCCCACCGGCGAAACAGTGTGGGCGGCGCAATTAGCCGTGAATGTTCATAAAGTACGTCGTGAATCACCCAATGTACAAACAACTATATGTAGATACGCCAGTTTTGGAATACTATAAGTGGACCGTACAGAAATGTGTTCTCGATTTCCAAATAAAGCTCAACTTCACCACTGCAGGTGAAAAGGATTGTTGGACTCCAAATACGAAACAAGCGTAGCATTCCATTATTTTTGTCGGGTTATATGGTACGAAAAGTTGAGCACTCCCAAGCATGACAGTGAGCATTGTTCTGCGAAGTAGCTGATAATTGGCACAACTTGCGTTGTGACCCGATGTGTCAGCTGATCTCGTCTGGGTATTATAAACAGTTCAATAATTCATCCTGGGTGGGGGTGTAACTGTCATCGGCAATTGCCGTGGTAATGTTAGCGGAAGTGCATACAAGCCCAGTAATGATAGACGAACAGAGTAGTTAAACAGTCAATAACTAAGAAGATTCAGATACATGTACGTTATGCATAAGATACCGGACATATGTACGTAAAACAAATATACGTATGGCACATGTACGTACGCAAATGTACGTGAGCATATGTGCGTAAGCAAGTGTACGTAAGCACAGATGTACGTACGGCAATTGTATGTAAGCCCAGATGTGCGTATGTCAAAAGTGCGTATGCACAAATCAGCGTAAGCGCAAAAGTACGTGTGTGCAAATGTACGTAATCGCAAAAGTACGTATTCGTAGATGTACGTCAACGCAAATGTACGTATGACACAAAAGTACGCAAGCGCACATGTACGTATGCGTAAAAGTACGCGTGTGTAAATGTACGTAAGCGCAAAAGTGCGTAAGCCAAATAAAAGTACGTAAAAGTACGGAAGTGTAAATGTACGTAAACATCAAAGTATGCAACAGCAAATGTACGTTGGTGTTGTTTATTGGATAGTACACGATGCACTTCATGCACGAGCACGGCTAATGGCGCTGCCCGTACTGTTTCGCTGGTGAGCCTCGGGACTAGAAAATGCCCCGAGTGGTGCGAGTGTCGAACCCGGGACCGTCGTATCCAGATCTCAACACGCCACTTGGCCGGTCCCACCCCCAGCAAATGTACGTAAGCTTAAAAGTATGTAAGAGCAAGTGCACGTATGAGCCAATATACGTACATTTACTAATTTATACATTTACTCACCTTTTCATTTACGTGCATTTGGTTAGGTACATATGGCATGCGTATATTTGCTCTTACGTACATTTCCTCTTAAGCACACTTACCATGACTATATTTCTCATATGAAGTTTTGTGATCAGTCATATATGTGCTTACGTACATTTGTCCACTGTCCACTTACTTTTGTGCATACATACATTTGCCAACGTGCACTTGAAATAAGTGCATTTGAAGTACGTCCATTCGAAAAAGGGGGACGAGTAGTCTAGGAGTAAGTTGCCCGTCTCACAATCGAAAGATTGTGGGTTTGAGTCGCACCTGTCGCTTCTCTTCGCCCACGACCAATCGGCGTGAGAGATTGGCGACGCTACAGGACTCAACGGTCGATGTCTCGTAGAAACCAATAACTACCAACCACCACCACCACCATTTGAAACACGTGCATTTGAATCACGTACTTTTGAACACCGTACATTTGATATGCGTACACGTACATTTGAACCACGTACCACGAAACACGTACGTTTAAAACCTGTGCATTTGCTTTCGGGCATTTGTCATCCGTATAGTTGCATT
Organism: Imbricaverruca yamaguchii; assembly: GCA_034440575.1. Lineage (NCBI taxonomy): Eukaryota > Metazoa > Arthropoda > Thecostraca > Neoverrucidae > Imbricaverruca > Imbricaverruca yamaguchii. The sequence continues at coordinate 2,596 of JAOTOL010000383.1, read as the reverse complement.
TGGGTTACGTAAAATTGCATTTCCAAGTGTTTCCTCTGACTTACTTTTGTGTTTATGTCCATCAGTACTGACATAATTTTGCGCTTACGCACATTTATAAATAGGTGCATTTGCTGTTACGTACTTTTGTGCCTGCATGCTTTTGCTCCTAAATACGTTTGCACTTACGCACTTTTGCGCTTAGGCACTTTTTGCGCTCAGGCACTTTTGTGCTTACGTGCATTTGCTCGTAAGTATATCTGTGTATGTGTCCATTTGCGCTGACCTATTTTTGCGCTTACGTACATTTACATTTAAGCACATTTGTTTGTTGTTGTTTATTGAGTGGTTCACGACGCATTCTATGCACATTCACGGCCAATGGTGCCGCCCACACTGTTTCACCGGTGGGCAGCGGGATTGGGAAATGTCCCGATGGGTGCGGGTGTCGAACCCGGGACCTTTGATGCCCAGAGCCCAACACCTTACCCACTCGGCCATTCCCGCCCCTTAAGCACATTTGATATTACTTACATTTGCGCTTACGTACATTTGTTATATGCACATTTCCCGACACAATTTTTCACTTAAGCACATCTGCAATTACGTACATGTACGTAAATGCATGTATGTAATTGCGAGAAGCGCTTACGAAACATTCATACGTATATTTGCGCTTACTTATTTCAGCGCTTACGTAGACTTGCACATTGATACGTTTGCGCTTACATACATTGGTGCACACGAACATTTGTGCTTACGTGCTTTGCGCTTAGGCATATTTGCGCTAACGTACATCTGCCATACGTGCATTTTCAATTCGTATTTTTTCACTTTCGCACATTTGCGCTCACGTACACCTAACATACGTACTCTTGTGCAAGCATACATTTGCTTATGCACATTTGCTTAAGTACATTTGCTTACGTACATTTGCTTACGTGCATTTACTTGCGTACATTTGGTTATGTACATTTGTTTACGTACATCTGCGATTCGTGCATTTGCCCTTGCGTGCATTTTCCTAGAATCTGTACAGAGCACTCGAAAACAAGAAAATGCCGGCTCTTCATGCTCTAGAGCCAATTTCAGTAACATCACAAGCTGTGTATTCACACGAAATGTGGTGTGAATACGCCTTTGGGTAATCTTCAAGTATTACCCCTCACATTCTTTATATCAACGAGGTATTTAAGTCACCATCAGCTGAATGTCAGTCAGTTGTTGGTCACTGAAAATTAAACAAAATTAAATGTAATGAATTAAACACCTTGTATTACATTAAATATACTTATAATACTATAGAATACTATAGTATTCTATAGTATTCTATATACTATAGAATATTATAGTATACTATAGAATACTATAGAACAAGATTGCCTAAAGGTGTATTCCTATCAATTTCAGTGTGATTACACCACTTGTGATGTTAGTAAGATTGACCTCTGGACGTGCTTGTAATGTTCATCTAATGTTTGTTATTTTCTTCCTCCAACTCATTGTGATTTCTCAAATTCTCGGCGGGGTGGCTCAAAGTAACGTTCGAGTTACTCGAGCCATTCCCCAAGGTATATAAAACTACTCCCCTGCAAATACATTTTCAGCCCTTTGGCTGAGCTACGTAGATGGCGTACTGAGGAGTGTATATTATGATGATCCTAATGCTGTGAGTACAAATCTGAAAATCTGGCATCCATCGATTCAGCTCGCATTAAAACAAAATAAAAAGATCAGAGGCTATAGGCGCCTATATACATATTTTTAGAACACTGATCATGACCAAGCCACTTGACCTTATGTGTGCCCTCCTTTTCAGTGTGCATGAAGCCTACCAACAAAAACAATGCTGCTCACCAATTATCGGGTCATATCCAAGAAACAAAGAAAAAGGATTGCCATATGGATCTCTCTCCCTTCCTCCCTCTCTCTCCTCTCTCTCTCTCCCCTCCCTCTCCCTCTGTCTCTCCTCTCTCTCTCTCTCTTCCCTCTCCCTCTCCCTCTCCCTCCCCCCCTCTCTTCCTCTCTCTAACTTCCTATCTCTCCCTGCCTCTGCCTCTGTCTCCGTCTCCGTCTCCGTCTCCGTCTCCGTCTCCGTCTCCGTCTCCGTCTCCGTCTCCGTCTCCGTCTCCGTCTCCGTCTCCGTCTCCGTCTGGCTCTGTCTCTGTCTCTGTCTCTGCCTCTGCCTCTGTCTCTGTCTCTCTGTCTGTCTCTGTCTCTGTCTCTGTCTCTCTGTCTCCCTATCTCTCTGTCTCTTGTCTCCATCTCTCTCGTCTCTCATCTCTTGTCTCCGTCTCTCTGTCTCTATCTCTCTGTCTCCGTCTCTCTGTCTCCTCTCTGTCTCTCTGTCTCCGTCTCTCTGTCTTCCTGTCTCCTCTCTCTCCGTCTCTCTAATCTCTGTCTATATCTTCTCGTCTCCTGTCTCTCTCTGTCTCCGTCTCTCTGTCTCCATCTCTCTGTCTCCGTCTCTCTGTTTCCGTCTCTCTGTCTCCGTCTCTATGTCTCCGTCTCTCTGTCTCCGTCTCTGTCTCCGTCTCTCTCTGTCTCCGTCTCTCTCTGTCTCCTTCTCCTCTGTCTCGTCACCTCTCTCTGTCCGTCTCCTGTCTCCGTCTCTCTG
>JAOTOL010000382.1:32500-58396 GCA_034440575.1 Imbricaverruca yamaguchii | reverse complement strand
TCTGCGCCCTTTCAGTCCCCACTACACTCATCAGTCTTCTGCGCCCTTTAGTCCCCACTACACTCATCAGTCGTCTGCGCCCTTTAGTCCCCACTACACTCATCAGTCTTCTGCGCCCTTTAGTCCCCACTACACTCATCCGTCTTCTGCGCCCTTTAGTCCCCACTACACTCATCAGTCGTCTGCGCCCTTTAGTCCCCACTACACTCATCAGTCGTCTGCGCCCTTTAGTCCCCACTACACTCATCAGTCGTCTGCGCCCTTTAGTCCCCACTTACACTCATCAGTCTTCTGCGCCCTTTAGTCCCCACTACACTCATCAGTCGTCTGCGCCCTTAGTCCCCACTCACTCATCCAGTCTTCTGCGCCCTTTAGTCCCCACTACACTCATCAGTCTTCTGCGCCCTTTAGTCCCCACTACACTCATCAGTCGTCTGCGCCCTTTAGTCCCCACTACACTCATCAGTCGTTCTGCGCCCTTTAGTCCCCACTACACTCATCAGTCTTCTGCGCCCTTTAGTCCCCACTACACTCATCAGTCTTCTGCGCCCTTTAGTCCCCACTACACTCATCAGTCGTCTGCGCCCTTTAGTCCCCACTACACTCATCAGTCTTCTGCGCCCTTTAGTCCCCACTACACTCATCAGTCTGTCTGCGCCCTTTAGTCCCCACTACACTCATCAGTCGTCTGCGCCCTTAGTCCCCACATTAGTCCCCACTACACTCGTAGTGGGGACGCGTCTTCTGGGGTCTTCTGGGTCTTCTGCGCACTTTAGTCCCCACTACACTCATCAGTCTTCTGCGCCCTTTAGTCCCCACTACACTCATCAGTCTTCTGCGCCCTTTAGTCCCCACTACACTCATCAGTCTTCTGCGCCCTTTAGTCCCCACTACACTCATCAGTCGTCTGCGCCCTTTAGTCCCCACTACACTCATCAGTCTTCTGCGCCCTTTAGTCCCCACTACACTCATCAGTCGTCTGCGCCCTTTAGTCCCCACTACACTCATCCGTCTGCGCCCTTTAGTCCCCACTACACCAGTCGTCTGCGCCTTCTGCGCTTTAGTCCCCACTACACTCATCAGTCTTCTGCGCCCTTTAGTCCCCACTACACTCATCAGTCTTCTGCGCCCTTTAGTCCCCACTACACTCATCAGTCTTCTGCGCCCTTTAGTCCCCACTACACTCATCAGTCTTCTGCGCCCTTTAGTCCCCACTACACTCATCCGTCTTCTGCGCCCTTTAGTCCCCACTACACTCATCAGTCTTCTGCGCCCTTTAGTCCCCACTACACTCATCAGTCTTCTGCGCCCTTTAGTCCCCACTACACTCATCAGTCGTCTGCGCCCTTTAGTCCCCACTACACTCATCAGTCTTCTGCGCCCTTTAGTCCCCACTACACTCATCAGTCTTCTGCGCCCTTTAGTCCCCACTACACTCATCAGTCTTCTGCGCCCTTTAGTCCCCACTACACTCATCAGTCTTCTGCGCCCTTTAGTCCCCACTACACTCATCAGTCTTCTGCGCCCTTTAGTCCCCACTACACTCATCAGTCTTCTGCGCCCTTTAGTCCCCACTACACTCATCAGTCTTCTGCGCCCTTTAGTCCCCACTACACTCATCAGTCTTCTGCGCCCTTTAGTCCCCACTACACTCATCAGTCTTCTGCGCCCTTTAGTCCCCACTACATCCCTCATCAGTCTTCTGCGCCCTTTAGTCCCCACTACACTCATCAGTCTTCTGCGCCCTTTAGTCCCCACTACACTCATCCGTCTTCTGCGCCCTTTAGTCCCCACTACACTCATCAGTCTTCTGCGCCCTTTAGTCCCCACTACACTCATCAGTCTTCTGCGCCCTTTAGTCCCATTTCAGTCCCCACCCTTTAGTCCCCACTACATCATCTTCTGCGTCTTCTGCGCCTTTAGTCCCCACTACACTCATCAGTCTTCTGCGCCCTTTAGTCCCCACTACACTCATCAGTCTTCTGCGCCCTTTAGTCCCCACTACACTCATCCATCAGTCTTCTGCGCCCTTTAGTCCCCACTACACTCATCAGTCTTCTGCGCCCTTTAGTCCCCACTACACTCATCAGTCTTCTGCGCCCTTTAGTCCCCACTACACTCATCCCACTACACTCATCAGTCTTCTGCGCCCTTTAGTCCCCACTACACTCATCAGTCTTCTGCGCCCTTTAGTCCCCACTACACTCATCAGTCTTCTGCGCCCTTTAGTCCCCACTACACTCATCAGTCTTCTGCGCCCTTTAGTCCCCACTACACTCATCAGTCTTCTGCGCCCTTTAGTCCCCACTACACTCATCAGTCTTCTGCGCCCTTTAGTCCCCACTCTCAGTCTTCGCCCTTTAGTCCCCCTTTACCCCACTACACTCATCAGTCTTCTGCGCCCTTTAGTCCCCACTACACTCATCAGTCTTCTGCGCCCTTTAGTCCCCATTACACTCATCAGTCGTCTGCGCCCTTTAGTCCCCACTACACTCATCAGTCTTCTGCGCCCTTTAGTCCCCACTACACTCATCAGTCTTCTGCCCAGTCTTCTGCGCCCTTTAGTCCCCACTACACTCATCAGTCTTCTGCGCCCTTTAGTCCCCACTACACTCATCAGTCTTCTGCGCCCTTTAGTCCCCACTACACTCATCAGTCTTCTGCGCCCTTTAGTCCCCACTACACTCATCAGTCTTCTGCGCCCTTTAGTCCCCACTACACTCATCAGTCTTCTGCGCCCTTTAGTCCCCACTACACTCATCAGTCTTCTGCGCCCTTTAGTCCCCACTACACATCATCAGTCTTCTGCGCCCTTTAGTCCCCACTACACTCATCAGTCTTCTGCGCCCTTTAGTCCCCACTACACTCATCAGTCTTCTGCGCCCTTTAGTCCCCACTACACTCATCAGTCTTCTGCGCCCTTTAGTCCCCACTACACTCATCAGTCTTCTGCGCCCTTTAGTCCCCACTACACTCATCAGTCTTCTGCGCCCTTTAGTCCCCACTACACTCATCAGTCTTCTGCGCCCTTTAGTCCCCACTACACTCATCAGTCTTCTGCGCCCTTTAGTCCCCACTACACTCATCAGTCTTCTGCGCCCTTTAGTCCCCACTACACTCATCAGTCTTCTGCGCCCTTTAGTCCCCACTACACTCATCAGTCTTCTGCGCCCTTTAGTCCCCACTACACTCATCAGTCTTCTGCGCCCTTTAGTCCCCACTACACTCATCAGTCTTCTGCGCCCTTTAGTCCCCACTACACTCATCAGTCTTCTGCGCCCTTTAGTCCCCACTACACTCATCAGTCTTCTGCGCCCTTTAGTCCCCACTACACTCATCAGTCTTCTGCGCCCTTTATCCCCACTACACTCATCAGTCTTCTGCGCCCTTTAGTCCCCACTACACTCATCAGTCTTCTGCGCCCTTTAGTCCCCACTACACTCATCAGTCTTCTGCGCCCCTTTAGTCCCCACTACACTCATCAGTCTTCTGCGCCCTTTAGTCCCCACTACACTCATCAGTCTTCTGCGCCCTTTAGTCCCCACTACACTCATCAGTCTTCTGCGCCCTTTAGTCCCCACTACACTCATCAGTCTTCTGCGCCCTTTAGTCCCCACTACACTCATCAGTCTTCTGCGCCCTTTAGTCCCCACTACACTCATCAGTCTTCTGCGCCCTTTAGTCCCCACTACACTCATCAGTCTTCTGCGCCCTTTAGTCCCCACTACACTCATCAGTCTTCTGCGCCCTTTAGTCCCCACTACACTCATCAGTCTTCTGCGCCCTTTAGTCCCCACTACACTCATCAGTCTTCTGCGCCCTTTAGTCCCCACTACACTCATCAGTCTTCTGCGCCCTTTAGTCCCCACTACACTCATCAGTCTTCTGCGCCCTTTAGTCCCCACTACACTCATCAGTCTTCTGCGCCCTTTAGTCCCCACTACACTCATCAGTCTTCTGCGCCCTTTAGTCCCCACTACACTCATCAGTCTTCTGCGCCCTTTAGTCCCCACTACACTCATCAGTCGTCTGCGCCCTTTAGTCCCCATGTGCTCCTCCTCCGCCACTATGGCCTCATTCTCACCGTGCCCCGAGTACCGCTGTACCCCTCAGCATCCACGTGCGCTTCAGCCTCCTCCTGTGCTTCTACACATCGCGATCTCTCTGTACCCCTTAGCATCCCTGCGTTCCTCGTTCCCCCCGCCGAGACACCACCTTTCCGTGGTGGGGGGATTGAGTGCCCCAATCTACCGGAGAGGGGTGAGACTAAGAGTGTCTCACTCCTCCCATTCATACGGTCCCATCCCAATGCCCATCTCATCCCCACATCCATGCTCCTTACCTGGCCCTGCAACACCATCTATCCCTACTACATAACGGGCGGGACAATTTCCCCGGTCCTGCCCACCAGCTCAGTTTCATCGGGGTAGTCAGCCCCCTCGTCCCGTCCCCCGGGGTTGACGAAGTCCTGAAGGCTGAGGTCCCACGTCGCACGGTGCTAGTTGTGACGGGGGACTAACACGCCCCTTTGGTCCCGATGTCCCGGAGGGGCGGGCGGGCCCGTGGGGCCTCACGCGGGTCAAGCGACTGGTCGCCTCGGCCTGAGGGCCTAGGTCTCGGCCTGGTGCTTTCCAAAGGCGGTGCTGGTGCCGGCCGGCTGGGGTCTTTCCAAAGGGCGCCTACCCCATCGCCACGAAGGCGAATTGAGGGACCGGCGGTAGCCCAGGCTACCTACGACATGGGCCCTCCCACGTCTCCTCCCCGGCCGGAGGCACAGAATCGAGGCTTGCCGCCTTCTGGCTCACCACCGGGTCAAGAATCGCCCAACACTTGGCCCAGAACTCTGCTTTAAACTACTTCTACCCAGTTGCGTCTCGTCATACTCTCTGGTTTTACAATGGACCCTGTTAAGATGGTGATCTGCGATCAACTGTGATACTTTTTCATTTTATGCTTTAAGTATCTTTTTATCACTTGAATGTGTGTCTTAAACACGATATTACAGTGGAATTGTAGTGGGATACGATCTAGTGCCCAGGACTTACAGGTGGTGGTGCTAAGACAACACTGTCCGACACAGTAGCACATGGTGGTGTGTTGCTGGCGGTACACTGCAGCGTACCCGCGCAGCAGCTAGATTTGAACACATCGCTGCAGGCTGTCGCCGCACATATCCACCTTAACCATATGCCGGTGTCAGCGTGTTCACTGTATCTACCTCCCGGGACTGCATTTCCGGCCTCGGAAGTCAGACGTCTGATATCGCAGCTCCCACAACCATTTTTTATTTCAGGAGATTTCAACTCTTATCACACCGTATGGGGATGTGATAGTGTTTATGCCCGCGGACAAGTTATACATCCACTACTGTTGAACGAAGCTATATGTTTGTTAAACACAGGTACACATACACATTTCACTCTACCCTCTGGCCATTCATCGGCACTAGACCTGAGTCTTGCAAGCCTGCAACTAGTTGATTCATTTGAGTGGTCTGTGCACGCCGATCCTCTTGGTAGCGACTATTTTCCTGTGTGGCTATATTATCGTGATGGGGCTTGGTTCTTGGTTCTAGAGCCCCGCGCTGGAATCTCCGGAAGGCGGATTGGGCACTGTTCGCAGATCAAATGGGAACCATTGTCGATGCGGACTGTGAACTATCTCCTCCAACCGTAGAAGAGTTCACATCCAAGCTTCTACACTCCGCCGCAGGAACTATTCCGCACACCACTGGCACTCCTCGTCGCACCCCTGTCCCGTGGTCGACGAACGCCTGTCGCGACGCAATACGGACACGTAGGCGAGCCTTCAGGGCCTTGGATAAAAGAAGTACAACCGCGAACCTGGAAATGTTTAGACGAGCACGTGCCCCCGCGCGTCGTACCATCGGGAGGCCAAGCGAGTCTCCTGGAGAGAGTATGTGAGCAAACTGTCCCGCTTTTCGCCAATATCACAAGTGTGGTCACGTGTGAAACGTATTTCAGGCCACTACGAGTCGTTGCCACTCCCTGCTTTGAATGTTGCTGGACGACGGATCATGCACCCTGCCGAGGTGGCTGACGAAATTGGTGAAGTGTTGTCGGAAAGATGTCGTGTGGACAACCTGGACGCAAAATTCCTCCGTTTCAGACGTCGCTGCGGGGAAACATCTATAGACTTTTCCACCTCCATTCAACTAAATTATAAGCAATATTTTACATTAGCCGACCTAACATCAGCCATAGACTCCTTGCAGAACGTGTCAGAAGGACTTGACTGTGTCCATAATAGTGTGCTGAAGCACCTGCCAGTGCACGCCGTCCATGAAGTTTGATGTGTATTTAATAGACTTTGGCATAGCGGCAACTTTCCAGATTCTTGGCGGGAGGCCTTTGTAGTGCCCCTGCTTAAACCTGGAAAGAGTGCATATGATCCACATAATTATAGGCATATTTCACTCACATCATCATTATGTAAGACGTTCTGCTGGTCAGGTTTTCCAGGTTAGAATTGATAACTGCCTTTCTCGACGTTTTACACAAGAAAACGTTATACCACAAGACAGCGTTCTAAGTGTTGCATTGTTTGCTATGATAAACTATATTGGGAATTGTCCACCACAGTCCGTCGGGCGGTCCCTCTTTGCAGATGGTCTCGCGATTTGGTCCTGTGGCGCTAGCACTCATTCTGTGGAGCGGCAGCTGCAACTGGCGGTGAATCAGCTTGAAAGATGGAGTTTTACCAATGGACTTGTTTTAAAAATCGAAGAGTGTGGGTATTCATTTTTTGTCGCCGTCGTCGACCATGCCCTGATTTTTCAGTGAAAATGTTTGGCACGGAGATCGCTACCAAACCCGTTTGGAAGTTTTTGGGAGTGCACTTTGACAATACTTTTTTATTTTAAATTTAGTCAGAGTTGTTGCTGGGATGGCTTCAGGAGCCAGGGTTCTATTGCTAAGCAGAGCTTGTTGCGTGAACCCTGGACCCACCACCCGATCCATGAATTCCAGTTCAACGGCAAAATTTTGATCGAAAGTTTAACGTGCCCTCAATGCACCGACACGGCCGCCCGGTAGCTCGTCCCCGGCCTTATCGGGTCAGCTGCCAACTGACACTCCCAGCCGGGGGCCAAATGCGAGCGCGCGAAGCGACTCGAACCCTGTGTTGCCAGGACAGGGGAAACCAGTGCAGGCCAGCGCTCTAACCAACTGAGGTACCGGGGCGGCAAATCGCCTCACATATTGGGAACACTTTATAATTCTTAGGGATAGATGTGTTAAGGCATTGCACATCTTGAAGTATATAGCAAAAAACGGCATTTGGTGCAGACCGTAAGACATTGCTGCATTTTTGCAGATCACTCGTCCGCTCCAAACTTGACTATGCCTGCTTCGTTTACGACTCGGCTTGTACTTCTGACAAGTGAACGCGGGATGTTGTGCACAACGCAGCCTTGCGAATTGCCACTGGTGCATTTCGAACGTCATCCACTGGTTGAAGCGCATGAGCGTGCCTTGCCTTGCGGTGTATTATGCTCGGAATTAGATACGCATGCAAGCTCTCACAATTTCCAGACCATCCCACACATGATCTGGTGTTTTCGTCACGCATTGTGCACGTATTCCATGGATTATCTAATCAGCGTTCGGTACCTTTCTGTATCGGGTTCTATAATGCACTGCGTCGGAGTGGAATTACTCTCCATGACGCGATCAAACTGAGCGCCCTGAAAACTTCTCCCTGGGAGTTGGTGTCGCCGACAATTGATGTTACACTGAGCGAAAAGTGCAAATATAATACCCTACCTCAAGAGTTCCGAATTCAAGCACTGGACCTCATTCGGTCTTACGTCGTCTTCAATACAACATAAACGGACGGTTCAAAGATAGAGGCTGGTGTTGGCTCGGCGTTTGTTAGCGGCTCCGCCACACGATCTTTTACGCTACCTGTGCAGGCATCCGTCTTCACATCGGAATTGGTAGCCATTAACAAAGCATTGTGCTTTATACAAGTATCTCAGGAAACATTGCACCTCATCCTAACAGATAGTCTCAGAAGCCTTTTGGCACTAGGATCTTTTAATTCATCACATTCCATTGTCCAGGAAAGTGTTATGGTTGACGTCACTACGTGCAGAGGGTAAGACCGTCGTTATGTGCTGGATTCCAAGCCACGCCAAGCCAAGCCAAGCCACAAAAGGGAATGAAGCTGTTGACGCGGCTGCAAAGCGAACAGCACAGAAACCATGTACACGGTATATGCCCATTCCTGCTAGAGATATATATCCAGTCATTAAAGATTATGTTTTTCGTGAGTGGCAGGTGCTTTGGGACGCTGTCCGCAAAAACAAGCTTAGGACAGTTAAACCTAGCATCGGTCAATAGTCTTCGTGCTCGCGTAGGACTAGGCGAGACGAGGTGACACTGTGCCGCTTACGCATTGGCCGTACGTACGCAACGCACAGATGCGATGTTTTTGGTGACGATGCGCCCATGCGCCCCAGATGCCAGGGACGTCTTTCGGTTCGTAACATCTTAACCTGATGCCCTCGGCTTTCGGATATTTACAAGCGCTACTTTGGTCGATCGCAGTCACTGTCAATTCCTGACATTCTGGGGGATGAATCGATCGCGATCAATTCTGGTAGATTGTTCCACTTTCTTTTGGAGGTGAACTTCAATTCTATATATTTCCTTGTCGCTTTAATTCGATATATTCCCTTGTGCTCCCCTTGTAGGGAAGCAAGTTCGCACGGTACGATTGTTTAGGATTGACAGTTTAAATAGTTGTGCTATGGGCGCTGTATAACCACTGCAGTTGAACCCTAATAACTAACTAACTGTGTCCCTCGACCACCTGCCCCTCAGCGCTCCTGTACCCCAGTCCCCCCCCCAGTGGCGGCGGCCGCCGCTGTTGACAGCGGTGTCGGCGATTTCTCTCCGGCGACCCGGCCGGGGGTGCGGCCCAACGCTGGCGCGAGCCTCGTTAATCTCCCGCTCCGCTGTGAAAGAGTTTTTCCGATCGCCGACAACCGGATAAATGATCACTCGAGCGGCGGCGCAAAGCCGCCGCTCGGCAAGGGTCATTTTCCCATTGAAAGGCGCGTCGCGACCGCCCGTCGGGCCGGTTGCCGGTAGTTAGCGGAACGGATGGCGGTAATATATTAGGCTATCAATAAAACAGACCGACGGCAGTACAAAGAGGCCAGGCCATTATTGTGAATCGTAGACATCAATTTCGCCGACAGCAGTCCATTTGTCTTATTTGCAGCCGGTTACTTGTGACGTCAGAAGGTCGGTTAGACGGTGGCGCCGACTGGTGGAGGCTTCGGACAGCCGGTGGGAAGTACAGAAGCCGAAGGCGGATGTGGCGGGGCGCGTGGGAAGACAAGAACGCAGTGATATTTGCGGGCGGAGGTAACCAGACGCTGGTGATTTGCATACTGGGGCGTTGTTTACGTGCTTTTGAGCTCTTTCCGATGCAGGCATACCTTCCCTCTAATTATTGTAAGTTTCAGGTGGAATCCTACAAACTACACCTCACCACCGAGACACTTGTGTGCGCGTAAACTTACATGTGGTTTGGATCTCAAGTGACTTAACGACATGCTGCCACGATGCCATCATTATGAACCTAGGGATTTTCTGGAGTGGTCGTCAGTGAGGATAAGACTCGAGCGAGTTCACTCCATGTGTACGGTACATCATCATCATCACCATCATCATCATCGCAACGTTTATTGCAATCAATCATACGATCCATGACCTGGGCTGGACTGGTTATCTGAACTTCTCTAGGCTGACCTGGGATGACCTGGGCTGACCTTGGCTGATTTGGGCTGATTTGGGCGACCCGACTGTCCCGCTTCGGAAACGTAGTTCCTCTTTCCTGGTGGTTGTTGGGTTTTGCGACACGTCGATCGTTGAGTCATGTAGCGTCACCAATCTCTCACACCGATTGGTTGCGAGTGAAGAATAGCCACAGGTGAGACTCGAACCCACACTCTTTGGATTGTGAGACGGGCAAGCTACCCCTAGACTGCTCGCCCCAAATTCCTCTCTCCTCACATGGTTTGTGTTCCAATATCTTCACTCGAGTCGGATATGCCTGTTTCATTTTGATTCATGCCCATTATTGTCTAGATATTTTTCATGAAATGCTCCAAACTTTTGTTCAAAGAAGGCGAAGATATCGTGGTGGTACATTCGCCCGTGGGCAAATTTCCAGTTATTCACAGCATAATGCAGCAGTTCAAGTTCTAACTGCCTTACTCAAACTGCCTTACTAACACCAACTTCCATCACAATCGTCCCTGGTGGCCGATGAGTAGGCACTTAGTTTCATCACGCAGTCTCGATTCATTTCCATGAAACTTTATTTTAATCCCCTTAATTTTCATTCATTTATTTTTGTTTCATTTATTTATTATATTTTCCATTGAATTATGATTATTCTTATTATTTTAATTTTACATTTATTAATTTCACTTTGAATTTGTTTCTTGTATATTTCTTTTAATTATCATACGTGTATTTATATTTTTTAATTCATTTTTATTATATTTTCTTTTATTATAATTCTTCTTTAGTTTTACTGTTTTTTTTTCGTCGGGCAATGAAGTGAATGAATCACATCCGAAATAACTTCGGCTCTGCAGCACTGGTTGAAGGCACCTGGCTGTACGAACATGCGCCTCTGACCGAAATACAGGGAAATTCGACTACACTGTGCGTTTAGCACGTGCCCTCGTTCATTCAGCGCCTTTACATGCTTAGTGTGCACAAGCTCGATGCGATGCACACGCTACCGCAGTGAAGCGCTGATCACGGGCTCTCTAGCTTGCGCTGCTCGGGAACGGCAACAAACCCAGAGATAACACTGAGGTAACACTGAGTGCAACCTATCCTGCTGAGTCGAACCTATCGTGTTGCGTGGAACCTGTCTTGCTAAGCCAAAATTTTGCCGCTTCATCAGAGCCACGAACACAATTGCGAATACAACACGGAGAACGTCATGCCATCCGGCGGCTTCAAAGCCATTGAAGATACTTGCCTATTCGAAGTCGTCAAGGAAGTTTAAGACACTGCGAAGCACTCGATAAAAACGGCATACGTGCAAAGAACGGCATACATGCACAGAATGACATACATGCACAGAACGGCATACATGCACAGAACAGCATACATGCACGAAACGGCATACATGCACAGAACGGCTTCCAAACAGTTTGCGGTAGCTAATAGCTGAGGTAGTTGCTCACGTCGGCCTAGTTTTGCTTGTAGCCGAATATTGACCTTAGCGAAAAGGTGGCCGAGACACTTTCGATAGAGCTTGTCACCAGCTATCCAACGTCGTTTACTGTATGTTGTGGGAAGTTCCTCATTGAATGTATTCAAGAGTAGGGTGGAAACTTTTTAGACATACAACTATTGTTTTTAAGTTCTGATTTGTGGTAGACGGGGAGAGATTTGTGTTAGGTTGGTGGGCACGGCACAAACTCCTTTAACACTCGCACGTCCGGCGGTTCGCGCCAACTTCGCCAGTCGGGGGGGCAGATGTATGCCCCCTAAGAGCTCTAGAACTATGCGCTTGCGCAAACGAAAAACGACGTTGGATAGCTGGTGACAAGCTCTATCGAAAGTGTCTCGGTCACCTTTTCGCTAAGGTCAATATTCAGGTCACCAGGTCATCATAGGTCAATTTCGACCAGATCGTGTGGGACTCTCAGATATTGACGCATATCTCAGGACCTGTAACAGATAGAAACAAACGGCGAACGCTATTCAATTTACAGAGGACACTCGAGACGCCAACTACGTGTCCAAGCAGGAATACTTACTTAATTACTACGAAACCATGACCTCAGGTCAAGGTCATGAAGTAGCCTATGGAGGGTATGTAAGGTATGAATCGACACGTCCTGGCGATACAAGCACAATGACGGAAATTTGAGACTTCTAGCTCAATGCAGTACGATATAATGCGCGGAAATGTGCCATTGATCGCAGGTGACCTCAGATGACCTTGGTGAGTTCACTGAGCAAAAGTGTCAGCGGTAACATTGAGTATAGCTTCCAACTAAACGCCACAACCGTTGTGAGGTCATTCCAAGAGCATTCCAATATGTAACCAGGAAACATTTGTATATTTTACCATATCCCTAGAATTCGGGAAGCCTTGGCCGCGACCTGACCTCAGGTCAATACGACAAAAAAACCCGAGATATATATGATGGTCCCTGATGAGATCGTGACGTGTTATAAGTTTGAAATAAATCGCCAAAATATTGGGGAAGTTATGTCACCTAGAACTACGAGGGATGTTTGGTCACTTCGCCTGATCTGGTGACCTGACCTGAGATGACCCAGGGTTAACATTGTATGAGGATATGCGGAAAATATAAATGAGGAGCCATGCGAGGTTTCGCCTTGCTAAACCGATTGATATGGCGGAAAATTAGGAAAAACCGCGAGGGGGCAGATATCTGCCCCCGGACGTGCGCGTGTTAAGCCGGCATGGATGCGGTTTGAAAGTTGTTGGCAGGGCATTCAATCCACAGGTTTTGAGGGTGATCAGGGGAATAGGGCTGGATAGCTAGAGTAGATAGGCATTGATAGGTGGCTGGGATGTTCATGGATGCTTTCTCTAGTATGTGGTAATGGCTGGGCTGGGTCCTTTTACCGGGCTGATTGTATCTTCAATTTACAGACTTAACTGGATGGACCCTTGTGGCTCTTATTAAGTCTAAACACTATATGAACTTTATGACTTACCCGACCAACCACGGACAAAACACAACTTGGGTCGGACGGCAGGAGGGAGAGGGCAGACGGGTGGGTGCCCTCCCTGGGCACGAGGGAGAGGGCAGACGAGTGGGTGCCCTCCATGGGCAGGAGGGAGGGAGCAGACGGGTGGGTGCCCTCCCTGGGCAGGAGGGAAAGGGCAGACGGGTGGGTGCCCTCCCTGGGCAGGAGGGAGGGAGCAGACGGGTGGGTGCCCTCCCTGGGCAGGAGGGAGGGAGCAGACGGGTGGGTGCCCTCCCTGGGCAGGAGGGAGAGAGCAGACGGGTGGGTGCCCTCCCTGGGCAGGAGGGAGGGAGCAGATGGGGGGTACCCCCCCCCGACTGCTAACCAGTGGGCCGGCACAACGAACACGTACTCCTATGGAACACCCCGAGGCAGCACATTCAAACGAAACGTTCTTGAACGCAGGCGCACAATAACGTTGCGGGAGGACAATCGATGAAAACTAAAGGAAAAGGCATGGCTGCTTCCTAATTAGAAGGAATGCTGAAAACATGATTGTTACGACGGAAAATCGCATCAAACTGGGAAGTTGCCGAGGTTCGTGAAGGTCATGCATGTTAAATCATTTGAAAATTTGATAGACAGTTGCAGATGAACTGGCTTATCGAAGTTCGTATTCATTCTTTCACACTTGAAGCTTTTATAATAAATGGTCTTCGCGGATAGGTAGGATAAGCGTCATGAGCGGACATACTACCGGTGGCGCCTCTGGTGGTTGGTTTGTGAAGGAACACCACCAGAGTGGACTTGCTCTGGTTAATGCTATATTCTGATTTCTAGAGAAGGTGCAAGTGATTTCCAATGGTCAAATTTTAACAACAATGAAACAACCTTTCTTATGATGTGAAGTTCGTTTTATTATCAAATCATTTCACCCTGTCGCTTTTCCCTTAAAGTGAAATAGGAGCAATTGGCTGCTCAACATCTTGTGATAACAAAAAACGCGTCATACATCTTCTGAGTGATGTGCTGACAATTTCCAATGTTCTTAACTAAATGAGAATCGAACATGCTACACTTTTATATCATCTTGAATAACTTCCATGTAGGTTTAACCCTGTCTCTTTTCCACTGAATTCCAGAATTTGTGTCACAAAATATAACACGGTACTACTTTAAATTGTATATCGGATGTTCTACATTACCGAATTAATTGCCAATGATCTCCAAATAAACCGGCATGGAATCAGCTTCCTTTTCATGCCATTCCTAGCCACTTTTATAGATATCTAACCCTGTCATTTTTGCACTCAACTCCACGATTTCTGTCACGAATTATCACATTGTATTACTTTTATTCGTATAGTAGATGTTCCCCATTAACGACTCAATTTTCAATGGTCGAAAATATACCAGCATAAAATCAGCTGCCTTCTGATGCCATATTCGACTACTTTTATAGTTATCTAACCATGTTATATTTTACTTTTTGACATGAAGCGCCGACGGTTCCCGCCGAGAGGATCCGGTGGGCCGCCGAGCGGTGACATGACACTAAGCAAAGTCCCACCTTTGAACAACACTAATCAACATCGGCTCTGCCACACTAAAATGGTGTAGGGGAAATTAACGGTTGTAGATGCATTCTTTCCATTCAACGCCCATAAGCGTAATGTTATTAAACAATATCGAGAAAACCTGAGTGCCTCAACTGCAATGGTAGCGTGATTGATGTCGGGCACATTGCCCATCGTTTCGAATCCGAAAATCTGCCTGTAACTTCGGCGTTCGGGTATACTAACATTCAGGGGGCGGTCCGCACCCCACCATGTTATGAATGGCGGTGGGCGGCCAGGGACGGGCCGGGGGCCGCCGGCGTCCAGCCGTGTATGGTGAAAAAAATAGTTCCAGAAAGCAATGCGCATAGTAACAATGTGCGCAATATATCGCTGTAAGTGGCAATGACATGAACGTCTAAAGGCAAGTTAACGTTCATGAATGAACATCGCATCACATTTTATGGAGACAGAGTCTCATAAATTGTAACTATATTGTTCGCGCACACACTAGTGCACATCCGGGCACCCTTGTCGCGTGCGCATGTTTCAGAGTTCTTGAATGACATCAGTAACCTTCCTGTTTACTGGAGATCCTCCTGATGTCCGCATTAATATTGCGCCTGACGTCTAACGAAGTATTTTCTTTGGCGAATAAAATATCATCACTGAGACGAATGCAATCGAGTAAAATGATGCAATTATTCGAACGATAGGATTACAACGAAAAGAGTGTATGATAATAATGCTCAATTTATAAACCAGCTCCCGTTAGATTAAAATCTGATAACTAAGAATGACGGCCACGATTACAGTGTAAGGCTGATTTATGTCAATTAATCGTAAAGGGAAGTCCACTTGAATCATTTGAGCATTGAACAATGTTTCGTTGGGTCTTGCTATGCATTCCGGTGGTCGGCAAAAGCCATGAGCTCTCGCGAAACTTTGGTGAGGTCCCGCTATTTTTATTTACCCAATGGTAATATGTCAGACATGAACCAACTTCAGATGCTATTTATCCAAAAGCACTAGAAACTACTGTTCTTAACAAAATATATTGATTTGAGAAAAGCAAATCTGATTCAATCTCAATATATTGATGAAGTAGGCGACCTGGCCCACCATGGGGTCTCTTTCGCTGGCCAATTCTATCGTAAATTGTGAGGAATTTTGATAAAGATATTTTAGCTTCAGAATCCCTTGAAATGAACAATACTGAGGCTCAACGTCCTAGAAGTTCACGAAATTGCGTTACTTACGCAGTAGGACAAATCTGAAATACGCAAAATCTTAAAATTGCCCCATCCCGCATATATTGAAAGTTTCAAGCGCACCAGTGTGCCCAATAATTCGCTTTGCGACGGAAACGCTCTCGCAAGGTTTACTTTCTCTACCTTACCTAGACCGCTTTCCGATACGAGCGTATAATAAAAAGTCTGCAGAATGTGTACAAAATGATGTAAATGGGGTTCTGAACATGAAAATGCGCTGTGTTCTTCTGCTCTTGAGCTACCCCACAAAATCAGAGGAGAGGGGGGGGGGGGGAGTAAGCTCATACGCCCAATGCTAGGTGAAGGTCAATCGAAGGTGAAGCTATGTTTGGAGTGACGCACGCTTAATTACCAATGGATCTACACCGGTGCATGGTGGATGCTGATATTTATGGAGGAATTCTACACCTGTATGTCAGAAGTTGAATGGGAAAGAAAATCGACCACCACTGCCGTAAATCAAACTCTTTACCTATTCTTTACGGCGTTAATGTTTAGCCGGTCACTATATCTCTTCACACCCTCGATGTCTGCACCCATCGTCACGGCCAATATATCTCTTCCCTCCCTCGATATCCGCACCCATCGTCACGGCCAATATATCTCTTCACATCCTCTCGATATCCGCACCCATCGTCACGGGCAATATATCTCTTCACATCCTCGATATCCGCACCCATCGTCACGGCCAATATATCTCTTCCCTCCCTCGATATCCGCACCCATCGTCACGGGCAATATATCTCTTCACACCCTCGATATCCGCACCCATCGTCACGGCCAATATATCTCTTCCCTCCCTCGATATCCGCACCCATCGTCACGGCCAATATATCTCTTCCCTCCCTCGATATCCGCACCCATCGTCACGGCCAATATATCTCTTCCCTCCCTCGATGTCCGCACCCATCGTCACGGCCAACATATCTCTTCCGTCCCTCGATGTCCGCACCCATCGTCACGGCCAATATATCTCTTCCCTCCCTCGATGTCCGCACCCATCGTCACGGCCAATATATCTCTTCCCTCCCTCGATGTCCGCACCCATCGTCACGGCCAATATATCTCTTCCCTCCTCGATGTCCGCACCCATCGTCACGGCCAATATATCTCTTCCCTCCCTCGATGTCCGCACCCATCGTCACGGCCAATATATCTCTTCCCTCCCTCGATGTCCGCACCCATCGTCACGGCCAATATATCTCTTCCCTCCCTCGATGTCCGCACCCATCGTCACGGCCAATATATCTCTTCCCTCCCTCGATGTCCGCACCGTCACGGCCAATATATCTCTTCCCTCCCTCGATGTCCGCACCCATCGTCACGGCCAATATATCTCTTCCCTCCCTCGATGTCCGCACCCATCGTCACGGCCAATATATCTCTTCCCTCGACCGCACCTCGATGTCCGCACCCATCGTCACGGCCAACATATCTCTTCCGTCCCTCGATGTCCGCACCCATCGTCACGGCCAATATATCTCTTCCCTCCCTCGATGTCCGCACCCATCGTCACGGCCAATATATCTCTTCCCTCCCTCGATGTCATCGTCACGCCAAATATTTTTTTCCCTCCTCGATTCCCACCCATCGTCACGGCCAATATATCTCTTCACACCCTCGATGTCCGCACCCATCGTCACGGCCAATATATCTCTTCCCACTCGTCCACGGCCAAATTTTTCTTCCCCTCGATGTCCGCACCCATCGTCACGGCCAATATATCTCTTCACATCCTCGATATCCGCACCCATCGTCACGGCCAATATATCTCTTCCCTCCCTCGATATCCGCACCCATCGTCACGGCCAATATATCTCTTCCCTCCCTCGATATCCGCACCCATCGTCACGGCCAATATATCTCTTCCCTCCCTCGATATCCGCACCCATCGTCACGGCCAATATATCTCTTCCCTCCCTCGATATCCGCACCCATCGTCACGGCCAATATATCTCTTCACATCCTCGATGTCCGCACCCATCGTCACGGCCAAATAATTTTTCCTTCCCCTCCGATGTCCGCACCCATCGTCACGGCCAATATATCTCTTCCCTCCCTCGATGTCCGCACCCATCGTCACGGCCAATATATCTCTTCCCTCCCTCGATGTCCGCGCGCACGGACACGATTACAGTGCAAGGCGACGTTCGGTGTTAGAGTGCAATCAATATCGAAGATATGATGCAGCAAATAACCGAGAAAATCCACCGCGAGGCAACACACGTTCCAACGTACGTGCAAAATAAATCAACGCACAGCAATCCCACCTGCGGATTGTGCTCGGTGGGTCATGCACGAGGACTGAAGACAAATCATGTGACACCGACAGACAGACAGACAGACAGACAGACAGACAGACAGACAGACAGACAGACAGTCACATACTGTCTGCAAGCAGTCATAAAAACTGACATCAATTGGGCGCTAAGTTCCTCCACAGTCCGGGTTCCTACGCAGGTGACGCTTTAGGTGCATTTCAAGCAAGGGGATGGGCAGCCGCGTCAGATTCGGAGCGCATTCTCCTGATGTCTGAAATCAGCAACGGTAAGGCAGCACGTGATAAACGAGGCGAAGGAGCGCGGCCCAGACCGGCGGATAACAGACCGCTGGTCCTGTCATCCGCTGCCATGCGTGGAGGACAGGCCTCCATGTTCACTACTGTGAAGAAAGTGCAAAACGAATTGCTAGCTTTTTTTTTACAGTGTAATGCTACCCAGCATTGATTCAGGGTTGGTTGGTTCTTTTAAAGGGCATGATGCAGACAGGCGTTTTGCTCGTTTCAACATGCACCCTCCGATTCCAACCACAGAAATTCACCACGATCATCCGTCGCATTGCACCGCTCAGTTTATTTCAGTTCAGTTCGGTTCAATTCAGTTCGGTTCAAATCAGTTTGGTTCAAATCAGTTTGGTTCAATTCAGTTCGGTTAAATTCAGTTTGGTTAAATTCAGTTCAGTTCAATTCAGTTTGGTTAAATTCAGTTCGGTTCAATTCAGTTCGGTTCGATTCAGTTCGGTTCCGTTCCGTTCAGTTAGGTTCCCTTCAGTTCGGTTCCCTTCAGTTAAATTCCATTCAGTGCGGTTCCATTCAGTTAGGTTCCATTCAGTTCTGTTCCACTCAGTTCGATTACATTCAGTTCGATTCCATTCAGTTCGGTTCCGTTCAGTTCAGTTCTATTCAGTTCGGTTCCATTGAGTTCGGTTGCATTCAATTCGGTTCCATTCAGTTCAGTTCCATTCAGTTCAGTTCCATTCAGTTCCGTTCCATTCAGTTCCATTCCATTCAGTTCCGTTCTATTCAGTTCAGGTCTATTTAGATATATTCAGTTCAGTTATATTCAGTTCAGTTATATTCAGTTCAGTTCTATTCAGTTCAGTTCTATTCAGTTCAGTTCTATTCAGTTCAGTTCTATTCAGTTCAGTTCTATTCAGTTCAGTTCTATTCAGTTCAGTTCTATTCAGTTCAGTTCTATTCAGTTCAGTTCTATTCAGTTCAGTTCTATTCAGTTCAGTTATATTTAGTTATATTCAATTTATTTATATTCAGTTCAGTTCAGTTTAGTTCTGTTCTGTTCAATTCTGTTCAGTTCTGCTCAGTTTTGTTCAGTTCTGTTCAGTTTTGTTCAGTTTTGTTCAGTATTGTTCAGTTTTGTTCAGTTTTGTTCAGTTTTGTTCAGGTTTGCTCAGTTTTGTTCAGTTTTGTTCAGTTTTGTTCAGTTTTGTTCAGTTTAGTTCAGTTCTGTTCAGTTCTGTTCTGTTCTGCTCTGTTTTGTTCTGTTCTGTTCGGTTTAGTTCTATTCGATTCCATTCGGTTCGGTATAGTTCAGTTCGGTTCGGTTCGGGTTGCTTCGGTTCGGTTCGGTTTAGTTCCGTTCAGTTCAGCTTTGTTCCGTTCAATTCGGTTCGGTTTGGCTCACCGATAAAGTGATCCACAGACAGCGTTATGTGCCCTTCAAGTCTAACAGTGCGGTACCGGACAAGACGCAGCAAGTATAGACATTGGTGCGCATTGTTATATAGGCATTGGTATATTGGTATTGGTATTGTTATATAGGTATTGGTATATAGGTATTGGTATATATGCATTGGTATATAGGCATTGACATATATGTATTAGTATATAGGTATTGGAATTGGTATATTGGTATTGGTATATAGGTATTGGTATTGGTATATAGGTATTGGTATATAGATATTGGTATATAGGTATGGGTGTATATGTATTGGTATATAGGTATTGGTATGTAGGTATTGGTATATGGGTATTTGTATATAGGTATTGGTATATAGGTATTGGCATATAGGTATTGGTATATAGGTATTGGTGTTGTTATTGATATATAGGTATTGGTATATAGGTATGGGTGTATAGGTATTGATATATAGGCATTCGTACATAGTATTGGTATATAGGTTTTGGTATATAGGTATTCGTGTATAGGTATATGGGTATTGGTATATGGGTATTTGTATATAGGTATTGGTATATAGGTATTGGCATATAGGTATTGGTATATAGGTATTGGTATATAGGTATCCGTGTATAGGTATTGGTATTGAGGTATTTATATATAATAGGTATATAAACATTTGTATGTATTGATATGCATGTATTAGTATGTAGGTATTGACATATAGACATTGTTATATAGGTATTGCTATATAGGTATTGGTATATATGTGTCGGTATAACGGTATTGCTATATAGGTATTGGCAAATAGGCACTGATGTATAGGAATTGGTATATAGTACGTATATAGACAATGGTATGTGTTGGTATAGAGGTATTGGTATATAGTAGGTATATAGACATTTGGATGTGTTGACAAAGTAATAAGGTTCCGATTGTACGCCACCATAGGCTTTAGATGTGGGAGGGGGGGGAATTTCGAGAGGCTCGGTGAGGTCGACTCTTCTATTCAATGCCAGTGGTTACAATGCTAAACTTTGTGAAGTTTAGGGTGTTGGGAATGGGGGATGGGGTGGGCGTCCCCTTCGTCCACCGCAGTGCCGACTCCCTTAGCGTTAAAATAATGATTTCTCGTTGGGTGTGAGATGTCGAATCGAATACAGCAGGATGTCGAAATCGCCATGGACGTAATGCTGTCACAAACTCGCTAGGTCCTACAAAAACAGTTTTGAGACAATTGCGCACATATGACTGTTCCTGCTGTGCGTGTTATGAAAGGTACCTACTTTGGCGATACCGATATCAACGAAAACGATAAAAATATCTATGCTGGGACTTATGGGCGAACTGACTACACGGCCATTTTGGCGTTCACGCACAAAACAAATGCTGACAAAGTAGCAAGACGCCACGTCAGGACAGCTAATACACACATGGGGACCGAGTTAACACACTCAGAGGACCGAGTTAACACACACCGAGGACCGAGTTAACACACACCGAGGACCGAGTTAACACACACCGAGTACCGAGTTAACACACTCCAGGACCGAGTTAACACACTCCGAGAACCGAGTTAACACACATGGGGACCGAGTTAACACACTCCGAGGACCGAGTTAACACACACCGAGGACCGAGTTAACACACACCGAGGACCGAGTTAACACACACCGAGGACCGAGTTAATACACACCGAGGATTGAGTCACTACACACCGAGGACCGAGTTAATACACACCGAGGACCCGCACCGCGTCCGAGAGCTAGCGACAGCCGAGGGGACACGTCTCTCGAATGCAATGTCCCGGTCAGAATGCAAATTGCAAAATGAAAATGCAAATACGAAAATACGGGATACGAATACAAATGCAAAATGCGATGCTTATGAGCTCCATAGTGGCCGTTTCGTATCGCCATCATCATCAGCCGCTCGTACTTCGCACTCTGAGCCTCAATTTGCCGGTAGCCAGCGTTTGGTTGGTTGGTTGTGGCGTTACGAGGCACTCGGCAGCCGAGGAAAGATGGCGTCGCCTGCCTATCGCCCCGGCAGGAAGGGCAGGCGCCACGGGGAGTCGAACCCCGTACCTCTGGCGTGCCCGACGCTCAGCCTGACCGCTGAGCTGCCGACAGTGCGTGGAAAGATCCAGAACGATATCCAGTACACACAACAAGGATGGATGTTCGGCTGTGTTCTGGTAAGTTCAACTCGATGGTTGGATTGCATTCTTTTGAACCGGTTCTGGCCATTTCAGGAATGGGATTAAGGATATGGAGACAATAGTGTGTGTGTGTGAGTGGGAGGGGAAAGACAGCAGTATATAGTGTGGCACGGGGAAAGATGAGTGCCTGCATGCGGTCGCACTGAAAGAACAAGTGTCCACCTATCGACAGGTTTAGCACCTCCACAATCGAGATAATGTGTTGGCTACGAAAAGCACACGCGTCGATCCGCGAACACCATAACAACACTCACAACACAGATTAAAAGCACTCCTGGTGACATACGATGCGTGTTTCTGAAATGGCTCACTGTGCATCAGGTGCTCGCGCTCAGTGGGTGCACGGCCCTTCCCTGTCAGTGCCATCTTGCGTAAGTGGGATGAGTATGAAGTATAACAAATGTGTCCCGTGGAATACGAGGTATCTGTTATAAACGACTTTATTCCCGGTTGGTGAAAAACAAAGTCTTCTTCGTCTTCCATTTTCAGAATTGAGTTATCCGTGTTTGGGGATCGATTAGAAAAAGAAACATTCGCCGCCAGCAGTGTGTCCAAAACCTTGGATAATCGACACGTATGTCGGGTATAGAAGCAAACACTGGCGACTGATATTCTGATCAGATTGCGACTACCCTTGCGACGTTGCGCCATGCCCCGCTGACGTGGACCATGTGGTGCCACCAATGACCTTTATGACATCAGAAACACTGTGATGCTGCCCCGGGGCTAAGGCGTATCACAGCTGAGAACAAATTATCTGGGAGATAAAAAATCGGCCAAGTGTTTTTTGCGTAATTTTGTTTATAATTTCTTTTTGTCCGAATGCTTACTTGGGCGGCTTCATAAACCAGGGTTCTGTTGCGAAGCACAGCTTGTTGCGTGGGTCATGGCTCCACCACCCGATCGATGAATTGTATTGATCAATGAATTCTAGTTCAACGCAAAATCCTGACCAAGACCGTCGTGCTGACCGTCGACCGTGCCGCCGATGCACCGACACGGCCGCCCGGTAGCTGGTCGTCGGTCTTACCGGGCCAGCTGCCAACTGACACTCCCGGCCTAAGTGCGAGCGCGTGAAGCGGCTCGAACCCTGTCTTGCCAGGACAGGGGAGACCAGTGCAGGCCAGCGCTCTAACCAACTGAGCTACCGGGGCGGCTCACTTGGCTTCATGTTGAAGGGGATTGCTCATCTTGCACATTTCCACCAATGCAACGCTCGTTGGAGTTTCCTGGCGGTGCGCGTCTATCCGAAAAAGTACTGTCCACCCGGTATGTTCTTGTCTACCCGGCATAGAGAGCTCCCCTGACTTGTCACTTAATCCAAAGGCTTTGCGTCGCTAGTTTGGACCTCCTAGTTGGAGCTTCAGTTCAAAGCTCATCCTGTGGGTGTGCCCCCGGGCATTACGTGGCACCGCACGGACCACTGTGGAATCGATGGCAGCGCCACCTGCCGGCGGACTGACGCTAGCCGGCGTCCCCCCCCCCCGCGTCCGTCTCCGTCTCCGTCTCCGTCTCCGTCACTCAACGATAGCGTTGTGTGCACCCGTGATTCTACGTTAGAGTTGCAATGACGTCACTACTCTACTCTGCGTTAACTTTGTATTCGCCCATTACTCTACTGCACGTCAGCGTGGTGTGGTCTCATAACTCTACTGTGCGTCAGCGTGGTGTGGTCTCATAACTCTACTGTGCGTCAGCGTGGTGTGGTCTCATGACTCTACTGTACGTCAGCGTGGTGTGGTCTCATAACTCTACTGTGCGTCAGCGTGGTGTGGTCTCATAACTCTACTGTGCGTCAGCGTGGTGTGGTCTCATGACTCTACTGTACGTCAGCGTGGTGTGGTCTCATGACTCTACTGTGCGTCAGCGTGGTGTGGTCTCATAACTCTACTGTGCGTCAGCGTGGTGTGGTCTCATGACTCTACTGTCTCATGACTCTACTGTGCGTCAGCGTGGTGTGGTCTCATGACTCTACTGTGCGTCAGCGTGGTGTGGTCTCATGACTCTACTGTGCGTCAGCGTGGTGTGGTCTCATGACTCTACTGTACGTTAACGTTGCATGGACTCATGACTGCACTGTACGTTAGCGTTGTATGCACCCATGACTCCACCGTACGGTACGCGCCCGCCGAGCACCGCTCTCACACGACCCTACTCTACGTTAAGTACTGTTCACACCTAGCGTAATCTCGACGCAAAAAAAAAGCCAGCGCAATGACGGACTGGGCGTAATCCCGAAGCGCATGCTGAGACATGTTGCAACTTGCAAGCTGAAGAAACCGCAGCCGATGTGGCTCCAATCCGCCGAAGATCAGCAAATATGGCGACCGCAGTTTATTCCGAGCAGTCTGTCGACCTTGCGTCGAGGCCGCTGGTGCGCCGAGCGGAACAAGTTGAGAAAATATTTTGTCCGTTCGGAAATCGCCAGCGTTTTGTAGGACTCGGCAGACAGCTGACGCAAGGCCGGCGCAATGGCAGAATCGGGAGACTCATTGGGCCCCATGCTAACTGTCCGCTGGCTTTGCGTCGATTCCGACAGTGTATCCGACAGTGTATCCGACAGTGTATCCGACAGTGTATCCGACAGTGTATCCGACAGTGTATCCGACAGTGTATCCGACAGTGTATCCGACAGTGTATCCGACAGTGTATCCGACAGTGTATCCGACAGTGTATCCGACAGTGTATCCGACAGTGTATCCGACAGTGTATCCGACAGTGTATCCGACAGTGTATCCGACAGTGTATCCGACAGTGTATCCGACAGTGTATCCGACAGTGTATCCGACAGTACGGTATGGGTCGAGAGTACGCAACGCGTGAACAGTCCTTAATTGTGTGCGCCCGTGAGGTTCGGCGGGCCGAAGCGGTGCTGACCCGGCGCGGCCAACCAGGACACCGTGCCACGGCCAACCAGGACACCGTGCCACGGCCAACCAGGACACCGTGCCACGGCCAACCAGGACACCGTGCCACGGCCAACCAGGACACCGTGCCACGGCCAACCAGGACACCGTGCCACGGCCAACCAGGACACCGTGCCACGGCGCGGCCAACCAGGACACCGTGCCACGGCCAACCAGGACACCGTGCCACGGCCAACCAGGACACCGTGCCACGGCCAACCAGGACACCGTGCCACGGCCAACCAGGACACCGTGCCACGGCGCGGCCAACCAGGACACCGTGCCACGGCCAACCAGGACACCGTGCCACGGCGCGGCCAACCAGGACACCGTGCCACGGCGCGGCCAACCAGGACACCGTGCCACGGCGCGGCCAACCAGGACAGCGTGCCACGGCGCGGCCAACCAGGACACCGTGCCACGGCCAACCAGGGCACCGTGCCACGGCGCGGCCTTCCAGGACACCGTGCCACGGCGCGGCCAACCAGGACACCGTGCCACGGCGCGGCCAACCAGGACAGCGTGCCACGGCGCGGCCAACCAGGACACCGTGCCACGGCCAACCAGGACACCGTGCCACGGCCAACCAGGACACCGTGCCACGGCGCGGCCAACCAGGACACCGTGCCACGGCGCGTCTCTCCGCGCCGCCCAGCGATCCTATCACGACGCCAACTGGTGCAATTATGCATTAATTTCACTGCGGCGGCCGGCCCGGCCATAAATTCCCGCAAATTATGATTATTCTCACCCTGTTGAGCCATTACGGTGATAAACGCCCGGCGGAATGGCGCGAAAATACCGCGCGGATTATTTACGGCCGGGCCGGATAGCGCCCACTCCATTGTTTCAGTGTAGTTCTACACGGTCGGACGGGCGCCGTTAGTCGCCGAATTGTCCTCGTTATGGTGCGCTATGACGCAGTGCCGGCAGCCACGAGTGAGTGGGAGCATGTGTGCAGAAAGCACCGGCAACAGCCGTTGCCGACTAATTTTATTTCTCGCCACGAGCGAGGCAGCTTTGCTGACGGCCTCCGGAGCTCGGGACTTAACGTTTTCATTCGGGCTCTGCAGCGGGCGCTCCCGAGTAAAGCGTCCGACAGTCCGACAAAGCGTCCGACAGTCCGACAAAGCGTCCGACAGTCCGACAAAGCGTCCGACAGTCCGACAAAGCGTCCGACAGTCCGACAAAGCGTCCGACAGTCCGACAAAGCGTCCGCCATGTCCGACAAAGCGTCCGACAGTCCGACAAAGCGTCCGACAGTCCGACAAAGCGTCCGACAGTCCGACAAAGCGTCCGACAG
>JAOTOL010000382.1:0-27500 GCA_034440575.1 Imbricaverruca yamaguchii | reverse complement strand
ACCAACACACCAGGCCGACCAACACCAGGCCGACCAACACCAGGCCGACCAACACCAGGCCGACCAACACCAGGCCGACCAACACCAGGCCGACCAACACCAGGCCGACCAACACCAGGCCGACCAACACCAGGCCGACCAACACCAGGCCGACCAACACCAGGCCGACCAACACCAGGCCGACCAACACCAGGCCGACCAACACCAGGCCGACCAACACCAGGCCGACCAACACCAGGCCGACCAACACCAGGCCGACCAACACCAGGCCGACCAACACCAGGCCGACCAACACCAGGCCGACCAACACCAGGCCGACCAACACCAGGCCGACCAACACCAGGCCGACCAGCACCAGGCCGACCAACACCAGGCCGACCAACACCAGGCCGACCAACACCAGGCCGACCAACCAAACAGGCCGACCAACACCAGGCCGACCACAAACACCAGGCCGACCAACACCAGGCCGACCAACACCAGGCCGACACCAGGCACCAAGCCGACCAACACCAGGCCGACCAACACCAGGCCGACCAACACCAGGCCGACCAACACCAGGCCGACCAACACCAGGCCGACCAACACCAGGCCGACCAACACCAGGCAACACGGCCGAAACCAGGCCGACCAACACCAGGCCGACCAACACCAGGCCGACCAACACCAGGCCGACCAACACCAGGCCGACCAACACCAGGCCGACCAACACCAGGCCGACCAACACCAGGCCGACCAACACCAGGCCGACCAACACCAGGCCGACCAACACCAGGCCGACCAACACCAGGCCGACCAGCACCAGGCCGACCAACACCAGGTGCTGTTGTCGTTCTGTTTGTTTTGCGTCCTGGACATGCGAAGCACCCGGCAGAACTCTGCCCCATCCGCAAAGGTCGCGCGCTGTTTCTTGGCTTAAAGTGATGCGCCGTTGAAGTGAACGTTGTGGTTCTGCTGCACCAGCACTGGGTCTCCGTCAGTGTCACAGCGGCTGGTGTCACAGTGTCACAGCGGCTGGTGGTGTTGGTAGTGCGCTGCTAGGTCGTAGGCCCTCCAAGAGGCATCTACCCACACATAGATATATATATATATATATATATATATATATATATATATATATATATAATATATATATATATATGCATAAATATATATATATATATATATAATATATATATATACATAAATATATATGTATATATGTACATATATACGCATATGCACATATATACATATATATATATATATATATATATATATATATATATATATATATATATATATATATATATATATATCATCATCATCATCATCATTTGTATGACCAGAATGGCAGCAAGTCTGGAGTTCCAAGTGTAGCAGACTAAGTACCCTGAAGCCGACGCCAGGGCGGTGGAGGTCATCGAGTAGGGTAAAACGACGGGAAGAAGTTGCGCTTTCCCGTCTCAGGATAGGAAATGCCTTAGTCACACACAGTTTCTTGGTGTCTGGAGGTGACCGACCCTTACGCCCACGCTGTTCTGCCCTGCTTACCGTACACCGTGCCGTTACAACATGTTCAGCACTGGCACCTCTACGCCGCCAGTCATTAGGAAGGGCGAACAGCGACCCCTGGCGTGTGCTCCCCGGCCACAACTCGGACGTCGTGACATCTGATGACATGTCTACTCTTCTTCGACACGCAAACTTCGATGTGGTATATCGTCCTATAGTGTACCAATAGTATACCTCAACTAATGTATGATGTGAAGGACACAGCGTTTTAGTTTCCCTCTAGCCAGTTATGGGCGCAAGACTAACCTTGCTGTCGACGTACCATCTATCAATACGAAAAATAATAAAAACTAGACATCAATTCATCGTCATAGGTGATGGGGTCATAACAGATTGTATGCTCAGCATAGGTTGTATGCTCATCATAGGTTGTATGCTCATCATAGGTTGTATGCTAATAGGTTGTATAATCATCATAGGTTGAATGTTCATGGCTGTAGGGTCATCATAGGTTGTATAATCATCATAGGCTTTATGATCATCATAGGTTGTATAATCATCATATGTTGTATAATCATCATAGGTTGTATAATCATCATAGGTTGTAGAATCATCATAGGTTGTAGAATCATCATAGGTTGTATTCTCATCATAGGCTGTAGGGTCATCATAGGTTGTAGGCGGCTGAGGGAGACACCGCCAGTGTCACAGCGGCTTTTGGTGTTGGTATTGGTGTTGGTATTGGTGTTGGTGTTGGTGTTGGTGTTGGTGTTGGTGTTGGTGTTGGTGTTGCGCTGCCAGGAACAGTACCGACATTTCACGGTCGGTGGTGAATAGTTCAGAGTCGATATGCGACAAATTCCCGCTGGGCATGGCTCAGAACTCCGTGAGTCTCTCCGGTAATGATTCCGACTAAATTGACATCGAAAAAAAAAACAAGATAGCGTCTTCAGTATAATGTGTTTCAAGAGCGTCAGCTGGTGTACGGGATCGTGATGTGGTTGTTGGCCTCTTCGCCAGCCACTGTTAGTTACTTGGGCTGTAGGACGTTTCGGCCAGAATTGATCACGTTCGCCCCCCCCCCGGCAGTGTGGCCTTGCGACGGTGCGATAGACCAGTTGGCAGTTAGCTGGCTACCCGATCGCAATAGCGTGGGTTCGAATCTCACAACCGGCGGCATTACCGAAGTGCACGTGCGACCGCTCGGCGTGACAGGTTGGCGACGCTATGTCACCCAGCAGTGGAATCCATCGTAGGCGAGCTCCAGATTGCTCTATGTGTGGCATTTCCGGTACGGTTCTTGTTATCAAAGTAAGCCCAGATAGGAAATGTGCATCATATATATATATATATATATATATATATATATATATATATATATATATATATATATATATATATATATATATACGGTAACGTAACATCCAGGCATGTTTGCCAAAATGGTCAGACGGTTTTCGATCAGTTATTCTGAGCCACATTCATCTGTTACGGTTCATCTGAACCGTAACAGTTAGCCCACGTCACACTAGTATAAACTGACAGTACTCATGCTCGATGACAACTGTAAATCACTGACGATAAATTGTGAAGTGCTCGCGATTTTAGGACCGTTCCGATCGCCATTGCCAACGATTTTAGGACCGTTCTGATTGTCATTCCCAGCTGAGTGAATGATATGGACAAGCTGCCACCGGACAACGACCTCAGTATACACCTCACCAGCCCGTCACCAAACTTTCCCCGTCGGGGATTGCCGCTGACCCACCGTGAGAGCTCCTAGCCATGCGAGAGATCTAACCACCGTGATCATCGTACCGATCGTCACGAGTTTCGAAAGGGCCCAGATCACACCGAAAGACCACAAGACCAAACCAGGTCGCGCTGGGGAACACGGTCGCGGCCGTCGCCGTCAGAGGTGTGGCCGACAAACCACGTGATGACCTTGACGTTTGACCTCTGACAGACGCCGGGAAAATCTCCGGTGTGTGGCTTTGCGACGCACCAACAGACGACGTTACACGGCGTCACCTGCCTCCCACTCTGGGCAGAAATGGCGGGCATAGCGGGGAATCGAACCCGGCATCTCTGGTGTCCCGCATGCTCAGCTTGACCACTGAGCTACAACTCGCCACAACCAAGCAAAACCAAAGAAAATTGAGTTATCTGTATGTGGGTAAGCAGGGGTGCATCAATTCGTGTGACAAGTAATATATTTTAGTTATGATTTGTTTCTTATGCATACATTTTATTTATTATATATTTATGTGATATATTGCATATTCATTGGATTTAGTATTTATTTCTTTTATATTATTTATATATTTATTAACAATTACTGACCACACAAATTTCGCGAAGTTCGTGCACGCCACATTGAGGGATTATAATTGCGTTAGTATTGCGGTAGAGTTACGGTAGTGTTGCGGTAGTGTTGCGGTAGTGTTGCGGTCAAACAATTATGTGTTTCACCTGCTGAGCATGACTTATGACTACGGCTCTACCCAGCTCTGTGAATGCCGGGTGGGGTGGGCGATGGTGGGGAGCCATGTTAGGTGGCATGCGGATGGCGTGTGAGGTGGGAGGATGTTTGTGGTTTGTTTATTGGGTGCACAGAGACGGACGCTGGTCTTTGCACTGTACTGGGGTAACGCCCGGTCGCATCGGTCGACTGCGCTGACAGCTTGAGTCAGGAAGATTCATGGCCGACTCCCACAGCTGTTTGGTTCTCGGAACTTTTGAGCCGACGTTGCTAAAGCGTGAGCTGTCCTTTACCGAAACCTGGGGTGTATCATAAATGCGCAGGTCCATTCCTAGACTACCCACGGCCAGGGTATTAACTACCTGACACAGGTAAACACACCGCTCACCGACCTGCTGAGGTGGCGTGACTCTCGGTCACAGATCTGACGGTGACCACTCACCGACTCCCGGGAGTCACACCTGCAGACTGTCGGTCACAGGTCAACACATCGCTCACCGACCTGCTGAGGTCAGTCACAGGTCAACATACCGCTCACCCAACACGTCGGCAACGCTGCCACACACAGGGCCGGGACTGTGCCAGACATACAGGTGACACGGTGTCAAACATTACCAGCACGGTGTCGGACAAACGCACGGTGTCAGACACAGTGTCAAACACTCGCAACACGGTGGCAAACACACGAACTTGTTTGCCGAATCTTGACCTGGCTGACCAAATGCTGACCTGGATGACCGAATGCTGACCTGGCTGAACGAATGCTGGCCTAGCACGGTACTAAATTTGGCACGTCAAACAATCGTTCGGTCTCCATTTGCCCCTGAAGAAGTAGCTATGTTTGTGTTGATGAATATCTTACTAACTTCAAGAAATAAGTAAATGGTGTTTATCCCATACGTACTCCGGAGAAAAGGAAAGCGAAGCTAGTATTGACCAGCTACAGTGCACGCCTAAAATATTATACGGCTATCTGGACAAAACATCAACAAAGCAAAGCTAAATGTGCAAAAAAGGACAACAATGTAGGTCCATACACCGTCAGACACTGTCGCCAACACGGCATGCAGTACGGCATCAACACAAAAACAGCCCCGAGATGTAAATAACCTCACTCAGTTAATTGCCTTCTGCTAATGGCGGCAACATAGTGGCGATAAAGGAGCATTAGTGGAAGCCGGTACTTTTAACGAGGAAGAGGTGTGGGGGATATATCACGAGCGGAGAAATGCTTTGCAGTCGAAGGATTGAACTAAATAAGGCAACTAAGATGCATTTACTTAGCATGTTTGTAATTAGGTAAGCTTCAATTTTGCATGCACACTTTGTTTCATTCCAGGACACCCCAAGCACGTGGCGCCTTGGCTACGACATAGACCAGCTCAATGCAGCTGTTGCCACGCGACCAATTGACACATCCTGAAGTACGGTTGCGAATACTCTCGCAAAATGGCGCTGATCGCGTGCAAACATCCGCCTACAAGACTGAACACGTCTTCAGGCACCACTCCAGCACCGCGGAGCTCCATCTTTGGCACTGCGCTGAGCCAGCCTCACACGGTGCTGGACACGACCTCGAACACTGCGCCGAACACATCAAACTGTGCCGAACACATCAAACTGTGCCGAACACATCACCCTGTGCCGAACACATCATACTGCGCCCAACACATCAAACTGTGCCGAACACATCAAACTGTGCCGAACACATCAAACTGTGCCGAACACATCAAACTGTGCCGAACACATCAAACTGTGCCGAACACATCAAGCTGTGCCGAACACAGGGGTCCGCCTCTGTCTTGTGATCAGCCGTCCGCCCCTGTATTGTGATCAGCCGTCCGCCCCTGCCTTGTGATCAGCCGTCGGGGGTCCGCCTCTGCCTTGTGATCAGCCGTCCGCCTCTGTCTTGTGATCAGCCGTCCGCCTCTGTCTTGTGATCAGCCGTCGGGGGTCCGCCTCCGTCTTGTGATCAGCCGTCCGCCCCTGTCTTGTGATCAGCCGTCGGGGGTCCGCCTCTGTCTTGTGATCAGCCGTCCGCCTCTGTCTTGTGATCAGCCGTCCGCCCCTGTCTTGTGATCAGCCGTCGGGGGTCCGCCTCTGTCTTGTGATCAGCCGTCCGCCTCTGTCTTGTGATCAGCCGTCCGCCTCTGTCTTGTGATCAGCCGTCGGGGGTCCGCCTCTGTCTTGTGATCAGCCGTCCGCCTCTGCCTTGTGATCAGCCGTCCGCCTCTGTCTTGTGATCAGCCGTCCGCCTCTGTCTTGTGATCAGCCGTCGGGGGTCCGCCTCTGTATTGTGATCAGCCGTCCGCCTCTGTCTTGTGATCAGCTGTCCGCCTCTGTCTAGTGGCCCGGGTTTTGAGATCCGTGAGTGATTTAAATAGAGTGTCCAGATACACGACGGGTGAGTCTTTAAATTTCATTTAGAAGTGGTTCAAAGGTGAGTTTTGCGAGTACATGAGACAAGAAAGACGCCGAGCATCGCGGGTGATGCGGCATCTTACTGCCCGTTCATGATTGCGATGAATCAATTTTAGTGGATCGAGATGCAGCAAATGTTCTCTAAATGCTCTTTTTCTTGCTGCAAGTGCTTGCGCTACCTGAGGACACCACCAGGGGACTGGAGTTCTACCTGCCGAACAAAATATACCGAGACACAAACAGCACACAGAAATGCATGGAACAAAAGTACAACGAAGGCGAAGACCACACTGGCCGACTGGTGTCACCCGACTCAAAAACTACAGGCGGAGGCAGTGTCGCAACACGGGAATGAAAAACAGAGAAACTGCGGAATCTGCAGTCAATCAGAGATACTGCGGAATCTGCAGTCAATCAGAGAAACTGCGGAATCTGCAGTCAATCCGGCCAAATGGACAGGTTTCATGTCGGGACAGACAGTATTTTCTTTCATGTTTCACTGATGATTTTTCATTTTAAAGACGATGGTGATATCTATTTACCTTTTGAAGAAAAAAAAACTAAATTACTAAATTACTAAATTGCTAAAATAATTCAACGAATGGGCGCTAAATGATCACGTTTTGGTCGAAGTGCCATTAAACTCAAATAACTAACTAAAATAATTCAAAGAAGCGTCTCAGAATGCATCCCTTTTTGATTGGTCAAAGCATATGTGACGTCACATATGTAGAAGTCAGCGATGCTTGACTTCCGCCCATTATATCTTCCATTTGGGACGCTGCCAATTCGTAAGAGTTGCGACAGTTTTATCTTGGATCCCATCGTCATGGGCAAATGGATCGTACGAAACGGCGCTGTTATTCTTGTTTGTGCCGATACATAAACTGCAACTGCAAGGGAGCCAGAAGGAATATTCATCGCCCTCCTGATGGCCGACAAGATGAGGATGTTGCGGAGCGATTCTGCACGCCGAGACAGTCCGCTGATCTCTGTCAGTGGCCCCGCTTGCTGCGACGAACATTTGTATGTCGTACCCCTGGTAGACAGGGGTACGAGTATCTTGATAGGCGTGAGCACGCCTAAGGATGAGGGGAGGCTGAAGCCAGAGTACTTTCCTCGGAAGTGTGTACATTGAGGCATGACGGCGTGCTAAGTGACCATCGGCGGCGAGCGGACAATGCGTACGTAAATAGTAGTACTCTGAACGCTCCTTGATCAATGCGGTACCGGGCAGAAGCCTGAGCAGGCCTGACATCATCAGCGGTCAGAAGCCTGAGTAAGCCTGACATAATCAGCGGTCAGAAGCCTGAGTAAGCCTGGCGTCATTAGCGGTCAGAAGCCTGAGCAAGCCTGACATAATCAGCGGTCAGAAGCCTGAGTAAGCCTGACATCATCAGCGGCCTCCTGAGAGTGAGTGTCACCTTGACCGCTGACAACACGTCATCAGCCGCCAGCTGTCAGAGCGCCACGCCCGCCACCTATCGCCGAACCCCGCAACTGAGCTGGCGGTCCATCTCGGACGGCATGACTGTTCGCACGGACAGCGGGACCTTCGCCACCACCGCCACACTCGGGACCTTCACCACCACCACCACCGCCACACTCGGGACCTTCACCGCCACCACCACCATCCCAACACTCGGGACCTTCGCCACCACCACCACACTCTGGACCACCGCCACACTCGGGACCTTCGCCACCACCACCACCACCGCCACACTCGGGACCTTCGCCACCACCACCGCCACACTCGGGACCTTCACCGCCACCACCCCCACACTCGGGACCTTCGCCACTACCGCCACACTCGGGACCTTCGCCACCGCCACACTCGGGACCTTCGCCACTACCGCCACACTCGGGACCTTCGCCACCACCGCTACACTCGGGACCTTCGCCACCACCGCCACACTCGGGACCTTCGCCACCGCCACACTCGGGACCTTCGCCACCACCGCCACACTCGGGACCTTCGCCACCACCACCACCGCCACACTCGGGACCTTCACCGCCACCACCGCCACACTCGGGACCTTCGCCACCACCGCCACACTCGGGACCTTCACCACCACCACCACCGCTACACTCGGGACCTTCACCGCCACCACCGCCACACTCGGGACCTTCGCCACCGCCACCACCGCCACACTCGGGACCTTCGCCACCACCGCTACACTCGGGACCTTCACCGCCACCACCGCCACACTCGGGACCTTCGCCACCGCCACCACCGCCACCACCACACTCAGGACCTTCGCCACCACCACCACCGCCACACTCGGGACCTTCGCCACCACCACCACCACCACACTCGGGACCTTCACCGCCACCACCACCATACTCGGGACCTTCCGCCACCACCACCACCGCCACACTCGGGACCTTCACCGCCACCACCACCACACTCAGGACCTTCGCCACCACCACCACCACCATACTCGGGACCTTCGCCACCACCACCACACTCAGGACCTTCGCCACCACCACCACCGCCACACTCGGGACCTTCACCGCCACCACCACCATACTCGGGACCTTCGCCACCACCGCCACACTCGGGACCTTCACCACCACCGCTACACTCGGGACCTTCGCCACCACCACCACCACACTCAGGGACCTTCGCCACCACCACCACCACCACACTCGGGACCTTCGCCACCACCACACTCGGGACCTTCACCGCCACCACCACCACACTCAGGACCTTCGCCACCACCACCACCACCACACCTTCGCCACCACCGCCACACTCGGGACCTTCACCGCCACCACCGCCACACTCGGGACCTTCACCGCCACACTCGGGACCTTCACCGCCACACTCGGGACCTTCACCGCCACACTCGGGACCTTCACCGCCACACTCGGGACCTTCACCGCCACACTCGGGACCTTCACCGCCACACTCGGGACCTTCACCGCCACACTCGGGACCTTCACCGCCACCACCACCGCCACACTTCGGGACCTTCACCGCCACACTCACCTTCACCGCCACCACCACCACCACCATACTCGGGACCTTCCCCCACCGCCACACTCGGGACCTTCACCGCCACACACCTTACCCACCACCACACTCGGGACCTTCCCACCACCGCCACACTCGGGACCTTCACCGCCACACTCGAGACCTTCACCGCCACACTCGGGACCTTCACCGCCACACTCGGGACCTTCACCGCCACACTCGAGGACCTTCACCGCCACACTCGGGACCTTCACCGCCACACTCGGGACCTTCACCGCCACACTCGGGACCTTCACCGCCACACTCGGGACCTTCACCGCCACACTCGGGACCTTCACCGCCACACTCGGGACCTTCACCGCCACCACCACTCCGGGACCTTCACCGCCACCACCACCGCCACACTCGGGACCTTCACCGCCACACTCGGGACCTTCACCGCCACACTCGGGACCTTCACCGCCACACTCGGGACCTTCACCGCCACACTCGGGACCTTCACCGCCACACTCGGGACCTTCACCGCCACACTCGGGACCTTCACCGCCACACTCGGACGACCTTCACCGCCACACTCGGGACCTTCACCGCCACACTCGGGACCTTCACCGCCACACTCGAGACCTTCACCGCCACACTCGGGACCTTCACCGCCACACTCGGGACCTTCACCGCCACACTACGGGACCTTCACCGCCACACTCACGACCTTCACCGCCACACTCCAACTCGGGACCTTCACCGCCACACTCGAGGACCTTCACCGCCACACTCGGGACCTTCACCGCCACACTCGGGACCTTCACCGCCACACTCGGGACCTTCACCGCCACACTCGGGACCTTCACCGCCACACTCGGGACCTTCACCGCCACACTCGGGACCTTCACCGCCACACTCGGGACCTTCCACCGCCACACTCGGGACCTTCACCGCCACACTCCACGACCTTCACCGCCACACTCGGGACCTTCACCGCCACCACCCCACACTCGGGACCTTCACCGCCACACTCGGGACCTTCACCGCCACACTCGGGACCTTCACCGCCACACTCGGGACCTTCACCGCCACACTCAGGGACCTTCACCACCACACACCTCGGGACCTTCACCACCACACCCCACCACCACCACACTCGGGACCTTCACCGCCACACTCCGACCTTACCGCCACACTCGGGACCTTCACCGCCACACTCGGGACCTTCACCGCCACCACCCGCCACACTCGGGACCTTCACCGCCACCACTCGGGCCACACTCGGGACCTTCACCGCCACACTCGGGACCTTCACCGCCACCACCGCCACACTCGGGACCTTCACCGCCACCACCGCCACACTCGGGACCTTCACCACCGCCACCACCCCACCACCACACTCGGGACCTTCGCCACCACCACCGCCACACTCGGGACCTTCACCGCCACCACCACTCGGGACCTTCCCACCGCCACACTCGGGACCTTCACCGCCACCACCGCCACACTCAGGACCTTCGCCACCACCACCACCACACTCGACCCACCACCGCCACACTCGGGACCTTCACCGCCACCACCAGGACCTTCACCGCCACACTCGGGACCTTCACCACCACCACCACACTCGGGACCTTCACCACCACCACCACACTCGGGACCTTCACCGCCACCACCCCACCACACTCGGGACCTTCACCGCCACACTCAAGACCTTCACCGCCACACTCCGGGACCTTCACCGCCACACTCGAGGACCTTCACCGCCACACTCGGACCTTCACCGCCACACTCGGACCTTCACCGCCACACTCGGGACCTTCCACCGCCACACTCGGGACCTTCACCGCCACACTCGGGACCTTCACCGCCACACTCGGGACCTTCACCGCCACACTCGGGACCTTCACCGCCACAACTCAGGACCTTCCACCACCACCACCCTCGGGACCTTCACCGCCACACTCGGGACCTTCACCACCACCCCACACTCGGGACCTTCACCGCCACACTCGGGACCTTCACCGCCACACTCGGGACCTTCACCACCACACTCGGGACCTTCACCGCCACACTCGAGACCTTCACCGCCACACTCGAGACCTTCACCGCCACACCTCGGGACCTTCACCACCACACTCGGGACCTTCCACCGCCACCACTCGGGACCTTCACCGCCACACTCGGGACCTTCACCGCCACACTCGGGACCTTCACCGCCACACTCGGGACCTTCACCGCCACACTCGAGACCTTCACCGCCACACTCGAGACCTTCACCGCCACACTCGGGACCTTCACCGCCACACTCGGGACCTTCACCGCCACACTCGGGACCTTCACCGCCACACTCGGGACCTTCACCGCCACACTCGGGACCTTCACCGCCACACTCGGGACCTTCACCGCCACCACTCGAGGACCTTCACCGCCACACTCGGGACCTTCACCGCCACACTCGGGACCTTCACCGCCACACTCGGGACCTTCACCGCCACACTCGGGACCTTCACCGCCACACTCGGGACCTTCACCGCCACACTCGGGACCTTTGCCACCAGCTCCGGCGGGAACACGCCACACGACGCGCTGTGCGCGCAAACACCACGACAGCACGGGCAGCATCCCGTCACCCCGACACCATGGGGACGAGTGGTCTAGGGGTAAGTTGCTCGTCTCACGATCGAAAGGTTGTGGGTTCGAGTCTCGCATGTCGCTATTCTTCGCCCGCGACGAATCGACGTGCGAGATCGGCGACGCTGTATGACTCGACGGTCGATGTGTCGCAAAACCAATAACCAACCGTCCCGACACCACGACACCACGACAGCATGACAGCATAACAGCATGACACCACGGGCAACGTCCCGTCATCCCGACACCACAGGCAGCACGGGCAGCACGGGCAGCACGGGAAGCATCCCGTCATCCCGACAGCACGGGTAGCACGGGCAGCACGGGCAGCACGGGCAGCACGGGCAGCACGGGCAGCACGGGCAGCACGGGCAGCACGGGCAGCACGGGCAGCACGGGCAGCACGGGCAGCACGGGCAGCACGGGCAGCACGGGCAGCACGGGCAGCACGGGCAGCACGGGCAGCACGGGCAGCACGGGCAGCACGGCAGCACGGGCAGCACGGGCAGCACGGGCAGCACGGGCAGCACGGGCAGCACGGGCAGCACGGGCAGCACGGCAGCACGGGCAGCACGGGCAGCACGGGCAGCACGGGCAGCACGGGCAGCACGAGCAGCACGGGCAGCATCCCGTCATCCGGGCAGCACGGGCAGCACGGGCAGCACGGGCAGCACGGGCAGCACGGGCAGCACGGGCAGCACGGGCAGCACGGGCAGCGTCCCGTAGCACCACGCCGGCAATTCGCCGCCGAGCGCCGCGGCGGCGCCAAGGTCGCGATTGGCGGCGGCGGCGGCGGCGTTTCGCCCCTGCCGGCGCGACCGGCCGGCGCAATTTGCCCGCCTGTCGAACGCCGACGGATGCAAAACTGCGCCGGGCGGCGCCCGTCGGCGCCAGTCGACAACTTCGCCGGCCGCCGACGGCGCGTCGCGTCGGCGGCGACGGGCGTCGTCGATTGACCTGTCGTCGGCGCCGACGGCGGCGGCGGCGCGTCCATTCAGCGAGACTTACTTCCGCTGCGGGACTCGAGATGGAGACGCCTTCACGGGGCGACAGCTTCGCCGCTTCGACTGCCACGAGTTGAGATGGAGAGAGCTCGGCTGCGACAGGCTGAGACAGAGGCTGTGTGGTGGGGGCGGGGGGGGGGGGGGGGGGAGGGGGCGCCGGCGCCGAGACAGCGCTCT
The DNA here is from genome assembly GCA_034440575.1 of Imbricaverruca yamaguchii. NCBI lineage: Eukaryota > Metazoa > Arthropoda > Thecostraca > Neoverrucidae > Imbricaverruca > Imbricaverruca yamaguchii. Next base: position 14,329 of record JAOTOL010000382.1, on the reverse strand, counting down.
GTGGTGAAGGAGGAACTTGGCGAGTGGCGAGTGTCCAGAACTGTCCCCGGCGCCGCTGGTTTGATGTATTGTGTTGCGAAGTTACGGAAGTTCGCTCACAGCCAATTCTCTAGTTTTGTTTCGCATGTCCACACCGCGTTGTTGTCAAATTTTCGACGAGGAGGACTACCCGTGAACACGTGTCATAGTGTGCAAAAGCATAGCACAGTTCCACCGGTTACATGATGTACAGCAGGAACATCACCCGTTGGAAACACGAAAAGCATGCTTACCGTGTCAGCTCACGCCTTTGTGTGACACGAAAATGTGCGACACGAAGCAAAATCCCGGCGGTCGCGAGTCGTGGACCGATTGTCTTCCCGGAAACGATCCTTTTCCCGGAATGTTTGCTTTCCCGAGTGGTTATTGGTTTTACGACACATCGACCGTTAAGCCGTGTAGCGTCGCCAATCTCTCACGCCGATTGGTCGCGGGCAAAGAGTAGCGATACGTGAGACTCGAACCCACAACCTTTCGATTTTGAGACGAGCAACTTACCCCCAGACCACTCGCCCCCTCCGTCGGGAGTAGTTAAGCGTTTACTGTCGTTGAATTTGCATGCAGCGCTGTGGCTGTCTGCGACTGTTCTGCAGGTGCCTGTGTACCTGTGTGCAAGCTACCTGTGTAATTGGCGCACTAGAAGAGGAGAACTCCACTGCAGACAGCCCGTTGCAGGTGGTAGGCCATGCAACGGGAGCGGGGAACGCACCCGAATGGAAGGAATGGGATGGGAATAGGAAATAATATTTCACCGCACTGACCTGATGTGGTACACGGTGTCTATACACTCGACGCTGATTACCAACTCAAGTAGCATGGCTCATGATGAGAATGACCTTCGACCCGTGCGAGGCAAGCCACCATCCACCTATAAACCTATGTAAGGGCATGAATACGTCAACACTTCTCCCTGGGGAAACACTTGAAATTCGGATGAATTATGGAAGCCTGCGTGTAGCTCCGATTTTCTTTTGCTTCTCCTCAATAGCGTCGACACTACGGAACCTACGTTCCATGAGGAGCTTCACTTTGTTTATGTGACAGCCGTTCACACCCATTCGTACATTTTGACAGGCGCTCGAGATCGTGTGATAGCCTGTTCTGCTCTCTGCCAATTACCAACGGACAATTAAATTTAATTGCCACGACTACCAATCACGTGGCAATATTTTCGCGCGCTGGCACCTCGTTCCCGATGAATCCAACTACCTGGACTGATTTAAAGGAGGTGATGCAGCGCAATAATGACATGATTACCATGCAGTTATCCACATAGCGGTACGGTGGCTACAGGCTCTGAGAACGCCATTAGTGCAGGGGCGCACCAAGAAGGTGATGGTGTTGGTGGTGGTGGTGGTGGTGGTGGTGGTGGTGGTGGTGGTGGTGGTGGTGGTGGTGGTGGTGGTGGTGGTGGTGGTGGTGGTGGTGGTGGTGGTGGTGGTGGTGGTGGTGGTGGTGGTGGTGGTGGTGGTGGTGGTGGTGGTGGTGGTGGTGGTGGTAGTGGTGGGGGTGGTTGTAGTGGTGGGGGTGGTGGTAGTGGTGGGGGTGGTGGTGGTGGTGGTGGTGGTGGTGGTGGTGGTGGTGGTGGTGGTGGTGGTGGTGGTGGTGGTGGTGGTGGTGGTGGTGGTGGTGGTGGTGGTGGTGGTGGTGGTGGTGGTGGTGGTGGTGGTGGTGGTGGTGGTGGTGGTGGTGGTGGTGGTGGTGGTGGTGGTGGTGGTGGTGGTGGTGGTGGTGGTGGTGGTGGTGTGGTGGTGGTGGTGGTGGTGGTGGTGGTGGTGGTGGTGGTGGTGGTGGTGGTGGTGGTGGTGGTGGTGGTGGTGGTGGTGGTGGTGGTGGTGGTGGTGGTGGTGGTGGTGGTGGTGGTGGTGGTGGTGGTGGTGGTGGTGGTGGTGGTGGTGGTGGTGGTAGTGGTGGTAGTGGTGGGGGTGGTTGTAGTGGTGGGGGTGGTGGTAGTGGTGGGGGTGGTGGTGGTGGTGGTGGTGGTGGTGGTGGTGGTGGTGGTGGTGGTGGTGGTGGGGGTGGTTGTAGTGGTGGGGGTGGTGGTAGTGGTGGGGGTGGTGGTGGTGATGGTGGTGGTGGTGGGGGGGGGGGGGCACTGGCGGATCCAGATGGCAAGTGGAACAGTGGGTGGGACCCAAATGCTTGCGCTAATCATTTCCGATATCTAAGTAATATCGAAGGAAACTTTTCAATATTTATTCAATAATGCTAAAAATTACCAAAGTATTTGACAGCATCCACCAATCCACCAGCTATTCATGATGGCTTTTAGCTTCAAGCTGGATAACATGGTAGCATAGCTCTAAGTGCTGCTCCCCATATTCAGAGATAAGCCAACTATTTGAAGACATTTAGTGATTGGGGAAGCTGGAATAATACTTGGGGCCTCAGCTTCATTTTTGTATTTGAATATGATGACCGTATCATCAGCATATGACACAAAGTCATTTTGAAGCCCTTTTAAAGTAGTACATGCCAAGGAGAAAAAGAGGAAAAACTTTTAATAGATCCTTGGATATTGCCTATAGTCACACGTTATGTAATTCTGCAAGACTCCGAATCTTTGCACACTGGTCTAGTGGCTAAGTAAAATGATAGACATCGGATATAATATTTATATTTAATCGAAACGAATATTTAGGTAGACTGCATAAAATGCTTTCCGAACACCGAAAACGAACAAATGACATCATCCGAATTTTGAAATGTTTTGTGATTTTATCTTGGAGGATTAATACAGGTATGTAGGTAGTAATGCTCCTCTGGAATCCGAATTGATTTTGTTGAAGAATGCAACTTTGGTTTGAGTGATCCATAAGCGTGATGCATGCAAGCTTTTTCAGCACCTGAAACAATACTTGCAATGTACTCACAGAGCGATTAATGTTATGATGGAATAGAAGTTGATGCAATAATATGATGGATATCAATAAGGAAGTAAACTATCCACATGTTCTAACGCCAGCCGGGCTTTTTTGTGCGGGGCGAAGGGGAGGGATCACGGTACCTTCAATCGCGTCATTGCGTCTTATCAATGACTACAAATAACCGAAGAGAGAAAGGTTCGGACGTGAAAGCTTCGCGTTGTTGGCACTGGCAGCTTATTTTTATGGCAATAATTATTTCCCTTCCTATATTTGGCTGCATTTGTGATAAAACACATTATTTTGCACTATCTATGACTTGCACTATAACTAACATTTTGCCAACTTCGCAGACACGAACTACCTGGAGAAAGTAACGACATATTTAGTTTGCGATATAGTAGACATAGAACACATATGACGGAGAAACAGCACGCATGGATACTTCTTAGAATAACTGTAGCGACTCTTAAGATTGTACGGAAGCAGCAAAATTATACAAATGCCCTGTACTTAGTACCAAAAAAAAACCATTTGCTACTATTCATAGAATACGGACACTATACATGCTGCGCAACATACCCACATATACCGGCCGCTGTGGGATTCTGCTAGACTTTCCGAACTATTGGTGCAGTATCAGCAACAGAAAACAAACAAATAGCAGGGCTTCTTCCTGAAATAGACAAAATCTGTCCTATGTCAACTTAAATCACATCGAATGTCAACAGTCCCGGAAACATGTCTGACTAATTCACACAGATAATAACCACGGAAATCTAGACGAGACTATCGGCCTAATGCTGTTAAATCAATGGTCATGACATGGAAATATTCGTGTCTCCAAAATGTACTAATCAATGTGACGCAGTGGCATGCCGAGGGGAGGCAGAGGGGAGGGGAAAAACGAGATAATTCTCCTGAGAAGTGATTGGCCCCCAAAATGATCTCATGTTCTCAGCGAAGCCTCGCACCAAGCAAATTACGTCAAATGTGCCATAAGACTATCACATGGCAGTAATTAGCAAAATATAGCAGGTCCAGCAGAAATAGCAGATCTCCACGAATATGGCGAAAGCGGCGACTGCGCAAGGCGCGTGCTCACCTGCACGTGCACGAACGTCGGCGTGTTGGTGACCTAGCGCTATGAACTGGAACGTCGGCGTGTTGGTGACCTAGCGCTATGAACTGGAACGCACGAACGTCGGCGTGTTGGTGACCTAGCGCTATGAACTGGATCGCACGAACGTCGGCGTGTTGGTGACCTAGCGCTATGAACTGGAACGTCGGCGTGTTGGTGACCTAGCGCTATGAACTGGAACGCACGAATGTTGGCGTGTTGGTGACCTAGCGCTATGAACTGGATCGCACGAACGTCGGCGTGTTGGTGACCTAGCGCTATGAACTGGAACGCACGAACGTCGGCGTGTTGGTGACCTAGCGCTATGAACTGGAACGCACGAACGTCAGCGTGTTGGTGACCTAGCGCTATGAACTGGAACGCGTGGGATAGGAAACTTCCGCATTTGAAAGTTATTTGTGCAAGTGCAATGTCAGCAGTGTTAGTTGATTTGCCAAGGGATGCTAGACAAAAAATGTTGAACAGGGGAATGTGGTTAAATCCGGTTGCTTCGGCACGATGGTGGCAGACCTCCTCGGGTAAATTATGTTTGTCACTAATTATGTTAATCAAAATGAGAATAAAAATAGTCCAATTGAAAAATAGTGATCGAAATCCTGGGACTTACTTTGTGTACAAAAAAAAACTAGGCGCGGACTCCCAAAAATGAGATTAGGTACGTCAGCCCCCTCCCTTCATACAAATTCTCGTTGCACCACTGGTGACATGGAAAAGAGCACGACATAGCTCAGCCAATGCGCACGGGCATGCTGCATTACCTAAGGACGACAAATCCCAACTGCTTCACACCTGTTGGAAATTAATGTACTCGGCGGCCCCAACAGCACGGTGAAGGTCAACGGTCACGGTCACGGTCACGGACAAGGTCAAGGGCATTCCATGCATCTTCGTGAGACAGATTTTCCCAGTCTTACCAGCAGCTTGTTGGCACCAAGCCTTATCGGCTTGTTCGAAACTGAGCCTCGCTTCTTCAGCTGTGCCATTTTCACATCACCAAGTTCGAAGTGATTGCAGTCATTGGGAGGGGCTTGCCTGTGGGTTGTTTGTTTGTTTACTGGGTGGTTCACGACGCACTTTATGCACATTCACGGCTAATGGCGCTGCCCACACTGCTTCGCCGATGGAACGCGGGATTTGGAAATGTCCCGAGCGGAGCTAGTGTCGAACCCGGGACCTTTCGTGCTCAGACTGCAACACCCTGACCACTCGGCCATCCCCGCGTCCTTACCTGTGAGTCTCGGCACAGCCGGGTGTACCGAGTACCAGGGGACCTAGTACCAGGGGACCGAGTACCAGGGGACCGAGTACAAGGGGACGGAGTACCAGGGGACCGAGTACCAGGGAACCGAGTACCAGGGGACCGAGTACCAGGGGACCGAGTACCAGGGGACCGAGTACCAGGGGACCGAGTACCAGGGAACCTAGTACCAGGGGACCGAGACATGTAGACAGCCCCGTGTCTACATGTACCGTCTACATGTCTACATGTCCCCCGTCCTCGTGACTTGGACGTGCTGAATTCGAAAGACAGGCTGTCGAACACAAAGCTATTTGTTGTATCTGATGCTATAGATTGGCGTACATTACACACGTACAAAAACAATGCAAACGTGCATGCCGTTGTATTTGTACACGAACATACTCAAAGGAGATCGTCCACTCATGGGGCCACCCAACATCCTAAAATCAACGAAAGACTCTAAAATCGAAATACTCGAAAGTCCTCGAGAAGAGAGCTCCAACGTTGGCAGCATTTCGATCGATTCGGCCGTTTTCTCCTGGGTGACAGGACCCACCAGCGCGCTCGTCAACTAATCGCGTCTGACCTTGGCTGCGCCGACCCGCGTGACCCATCGTGTGCGGTAGATACGTCGCATAACGCCACATCACGTGCGCCTAACATGTCCACTCTCGAAATAATGTCTTCACCGTTGGCATTGTACTTGGACTTAGCATTGTACCCCTGGCGCGTTTGCATCCATGCATCTCATATTAAAGCACAATATATTTGCCGGCGCCCATTTAGCCTCATTTGAAGGGGCGAACGGGGGGGGGGGATTTGGGACGCATCGACTTCACCGGCTAGGTAGCGAATGGCTCAAGAAGTACTGATGGGGATGTGCACTAAGGCACTGCTGGCAGTGCGACGAGGTGTGCGCAAATGCAGGTACGGATCCAAGGCATCCCCCTCTAGTAGGTGGGGATCTAGGGTGGGATACAGGGACATCCCCCTCTGGTAGATTAGGATCCATGGTGGAGGCAGGGATATTCGTCCATTCGGTCAGCTCGTCCCTGACTGTAAGATCCGGGGAGTTACAGGGACGAGAATAATTTTTTTATCTTCAATTTCACCGAGTCCGTGAGTTCTTGGCCGAGGAGGCGATCGATGACCAAGGATGCAACCGGGAATAGACAAAGAACCAAACCACACAGAAAGTGCACGTCAGAGTCGATCTGCCTCTGCTGTCCAAACGTCACCCCGCACAAATGACTTTGTTCCTCTGTCGCTTTGTCTTACGCCTGTAGGGTAATCCATCGCCGCAGGTGGTGGCGCCCCGGGCGGGGGGGGGGGCGGCGCCGGCTGCCGAGCCAATCAGCGCCTATTCAGCCGCCGGCGGGCCACACATTGTCCAGTTCGCCGCCGCCAGCGGCGTTTCTAGCGCAGTGAACGCCGGCGGCGCCGCCGCGGGCGATCCCCGGCCGGGTTCCCAGCCGCCTGGCATCGCCACTGTTGCGTTATTTATTGCCGCTCGTTACGCTGCCGCAACACGCCGCGGCCGCTCGTTATTGAGAGCGGCTCTTCCGTCAGGTTTGCTGCCGGGCGCGCGGTCGCCGCTCGCGTGTTAACGGAAATGTTAGCCGGGAACTTGACTGCACGTGAGTGCCGACAGACACGCGCCACGGGGCCTCCCGCGCGCACACGTGGGAACGTGGCGGGACGACAGTGGGAGGGTGGCGAGACGACAGTGGGAGCGTGGCGAGACGACAGTGGGAGGGTGGTGAGACGACAGTGGGAGGGTGGCGAGACGACAGTGGGAGGGTGGCGAGACGACAGTGGGAGGGTGGCGAGACGACAGTGGGAGGGTGGCGGGACGACAGTGGGAGGTGGCGGGACGACAGTGGGAGGGTGGCGGACGACAGTGGGGGCGACGTGGGAGGGTGGCGACAGTGGGAGGGTGGGGAGACGACAGTGGGAGGGTGGGGAGACGACAGTGGGAGGGTGGCGAGACGACAGTGGGAGGGTGGCGAGACGACAGTGGGAGGGTGGCGAGACGACAGTGGGAGGGTGGCGAGACGACAGTGGGAGGGTGGCGGGACGACAGTGGGAGCGTGGTGAGACGACAGTGGGAGGGTGGCGAGACGACAGTGGGAGGGTGGCGGGACGACAGTGGGAGGGTGGCGAGACGACAGTGGGAGGGTGGCGAGACGACAGTGGGAGGGTGGCGAGACGACAGTGGGAGCGTGGCGAGACGACAGTGGGAGGGTGGCGAGACGACAGTGGGAGGGTGGCGAGACGACAGTGGGAGGGTGGCGAGACGACAGTGGGAGGAGGGTGGGGAGACGACAGTGGGAGGGTGGCGAGACGACAGTGGGAGGGTGGCGGGACGACAGTGGGAGGGTGGCGAGACGACAGTGGGAGGGTGGCGAGACGACAGTGGGAGGGTGGCGAGACGACAGTGGGAGGGTGGCGAGACGACAGTGGGAGCGTGGCGAGACGACAGTGGGAGGGTGGCGAGACGACAGTGGGAGGGTGGCGAGACGACAGTGGGAGGGTGGCGAAGTGGCGAGACGACAGTGGGAGGGTGGCGGAACGACAGTGGGAGCGTGGCGAGACGACAGTGGGAGGGTGGCGGGACGACAGTGGGAGGGTGGCGAGACGACAGTGGGAGCGTGGCGAGACTTGGACAGTGGGAGGGTGGCGAGACGACAGTGGGAGGGTGGGGAGACGACAGTGGGAGGGTGGCGAGACGACAGTGGGAGGGTGGCGAGACGACAGTGGGAGGGTGGCGAGACGACAGTGGGAGGGTGGCGGGACGACAGTGGGAGCGTGGTGAGACGACAGTGGGAGGGTGGCGAGACGACAGTGGGAGCGTGGCGAGACGACAGTGGGAGGTGGCGGGACGACAGTGGGAGGGTGGCGAGACGACAGTGGGAGGGTGGCGAGACGACAGTGGGAGGGTGGCGAGACGACAGTGGGAGCGTGGCGAGACGACAGTGGGAGGGTGGCGAGACGACAGTGGGAGGGTGGCGAGACGACAGTGGGAGGGTGGCGAGACGACAGTGGGAGGGTGGGGAGACGACAGTGGGAGGGTGGCGAGACGACAGTGGGAGGGTGGCGGGACGACAGTGGGAGCGTGGCGAGACGACAGTGGGAGGGTGGCGGGACGACAGTGGGAGGGTGGTGAGACGACAGTGGGAGGGTGGCGAGACGACAGTGGGAGGGTGGCGAGACGACAGTGGGAGGGTGGCGAGACGACAGTGGGAGGGTGGCGGGACGACAGTGGGGGGGGTGGCGAGACGACAGTGGGAGTGTGGCGAGACGACAGTGGGAGCGTGGGGAGACGACAGTGGGAGGGTGGCGGGACGACAGTGGGAGGGTGGCGGGACGACAGTGGGAGGGTGGCGAGACGACAGTGGGAGGGTGGCGGGACGACAGTGGGAGGGTGGCGAGACGACAGTGGGAGGGTGGCGAGACGACAGTGGGAGGGTGGCGAGACGACAGTGGGAGGGTGGCGAGACGACAGTGGGAGGGTGGCGAGACGACAGTGGGAGGGTGGCGAGACGACAGTGGGAGGGTGGCGAGACGACAGTGGGAGCGTGGCGGGACGACAGTGGGAGGGTGGCGAGACGACAGTGGGAGCGTGGCGAGACGACAGTGGGAGGGTGGTGAGACGACAGTGGGAGGGTGGCGAGACGACAGTGGGAGGGTGGCGGGACGACAGTGGGAGCGTGGCGAGACGACAGTGGGAGGGTGGCGAGACGACAGTGGGAGCGTGGCGAGACGACAGTGGGAGGGTGGCGAGACGACAGTGGGAGCGTGGCGAGACGACAGTGGGAGGGTGGCGAGACGACAGTGGGAGGGTGGCGAGACGACAGTGGGAGGGTGGCGAGACGACAGTGGGAGGGTGGCGAGACGACAGTGGGAGCGTGGCGAGACGACAGTGGGAGGGTGGCGAGACGACAGTGGGAGGGTGGCGGGACGACAGTGCCGGCTTCTGTGCCAGCGGCAGGAACAGAACATCCCGCAACTGCGCCACAGATGTCGCAACAGTCTCGGAATATCGAAACTGCCTTGGATGTTGGAAAGCTCATTTGCTCCAGCACGTCGTAATCGACATCAGTCGCACATGCTATTGGCTATCGAGTATCGACAAGCCGAGGAGCTACGCCTGCACTAGCACTCATCTACCGTCGCAAACAAATCGGCCTACCGATCATAACATAAAATGCACTTACACTCGATAGCCACCGATCGAGATGTTTGAGCGCATATTAGCCTCCGTGAAGCTCGAGGACGTGCAGCTGGGCGTACGGCACGCCAACGGAACATTTGTCGTGTTCCAGCCATACGGCTGAGCTGAGACTGTTTGTTTGTTTTGCTTGTTTGTTGGGTAGTTTACGACACGCTTTGTGTCAGATCACGGCTAATGGCGCCGCACAGACTGCTGAGCCGACGGGCCGTGGAATTGGGAAATGTTCTGCCGAGTGGTGCGAGTGTTGAACTCGGGACCTTGGTACCCAGAGCTCAACACCGCAATCACTCGGCCATCCCCGCCTCTGGGTTGAGACCGCATGCATGGTTTGATGTTAATACCCATAATGCTCGCTTATCAATGACTGCTACTGAATCGCTCACCACAGCACCACCATCATCAGCATCACCAGCACCAGCATCATCAGCATCACCATCATCAGCATCACCAGCACCAGCATCATCAGCATCACCAACATCACCATCATCAGCATCACCAACATCAGCATCACCAACATCACCATCATCAGCATCACCAGCACCAGCATCATCAGCATCACCAACATCACCATCATCAGCATCACCAGCACCAGCATCATCAGCATCACCAGCACCACCATCATCAGCATCACCAGCACCAGCATCATCAGCATCACCAGCACCACCATCATCAGCATCACCAGCACCACCATCATCAGCATCACCAACATCACCATCATCAGCATCACCAGCACCACCATCATCAGCATCACCAACATCACCATCATCAGCATCACCAGCACCACCATCATCAGCATCACCAGCACCACCATCATCAGCATCACCAGCACCACCATCATCAGCATCACCAGCACCACCATCATCAGCATCACCAGCACCACCATCATCAGCATCACCAGCACCAGCATCACTCATCAGCATCACCAGCACCACCATCATCAGCATCACCAACATCACCATCATCAGCATCACCAGCACCACCATCATCAGCATCACCAACATCACCATCATCAGCATCACCAGCACCACCATCATCAGCATCACCAGCACCACCATCATCAGCATCACCAACATCACCATCATCAGCATCACCAGCACCACCATCATCAGCATCACCAGCACCACCATCATCAGCATCACCAACATCACCATCATCAGCATCACCAGCACCACCATCATCAGCATCACCAGCACCACCATCATCAGCATCACCAACATCACCATCATCAGCATCACCAACATCACCATCATCAGCATCACCAACATCACCATCATCAGCATCACCAGCACCAGCATCAACTTTTCGTCAACTCATCAACCAATTATCAATTATTTATCAATTCGACAGAGTTATTAGTTTGCTATCTTCTGCACTTCCTTTTGGGGTTGGGAAAGCGGGCCAGGGAAGTTCGCGGGGTTATGACGTCAGAATTGCATATGAGTTGGGCTCACTGATGAGGAAACGTTACCCCATGACCAACCTTTCGATGATGACGTCACAATTGCCTATTTGTCTTACCAACTATTGAAACGTTATTCCTCAGCGTCAACCTTCACTCAATGGCGTCAGACTTCCATTTTAGTTGGCCTGACAACACTGTTAGCCCCAATACAACCTTGCATTGATGACGTCAGGCTGACCTGTTAAGTGAACTGACTGACTAGGCAGCAATAAGACGCACACTCTCTGCCATGGGTGAAGAGATTCGATAACGACTGGTTGGTTATTTGGGCTTAAGACGCATCGACTGCGTTGGTGATACTGCGTCCAGGTAATGATTGGTGAGGTTCAATGCATGGACACGAGGAATGTTGCCAATTTTGTTCATGGGTCCCATCCCATAGTATTTTCTGCTAAGAGAACCAAAATTAAGCTGGGCAAAAACAAAGATGGTGTGCTTAGGCTCCACAAAAAAGCATAGGAAGCGCACTCCCGTCCAGCACTTCCCTTGCAGCAATTAAGTACATTAACATGCAATTGAAATACCATTACCATCACCAAGGTATGCAATGGCTTTGATCAGACTTACCCACATAGATCATCACGCTGCCTTAAATTGCTTCCTTTAAGTCGCTATTATTGACAGCAGCATCAGTTCAACCTTCAACCTATGAAGACTGTGCCAACTTCGAATTCCGTAGCCCAAAAATTGCCGTCGTTCCAGCTATACTGATTAGAGCAGTTATTAAGTAGCAAGTTTGGTAGGGAAAAATGTAGGTGTTCTGCGTTTGACGATACGTAGTTATAATTTGAGGTCACATAGACAACACATCGCATAAGGTCAGTCATTATACTTTGTGGTGATGGTTATTGGTTTTTACGACACGTCAACCGTTGAGCCATGTAACGTCGCCAATCTCTCGCGCCGATTGGGTGCGGGAGAAGAGTAGCGACAGGTGAGACTCGAACCCACAACCTTTCAAATGTGAGACGGGCAACCCGCCCCTGGACTACTCGTCCCAAAATTCAATACGATCTCCGGCCGCTGGTGGGCCTGTGGCAAACTATCGCCACTCAGACTGCACGTCAAATGCAAATTACGCGCGAAAATGCCACATTACCTGGTAAAGCGTGCCAAACTGATTACTGTCGAAACTTGTCGGACGTCTTCATTGTAATGTAATGTAATGTATTTTCGCATCCTCCCGAGCATGGTTTTTCAGTCTCCGTTACAGGTGCACCAATGTGCCGCACACACCATCGTCAAGAGCATACACTCATAACACGGAAACACTAGCAATTTGAGCATACACGAAAATTAGAGCCTGGACATGCGCAGCATGACCGAAAGCCTCCGCCTGAAAACACTGTAGCCGCCTGAATTCCTCACATCTGGAGGCAGGTTGTTCCACATTCGGCAAGCTTTCGGTATGAAGGAGCGGCGCGCGAATTCTGTATGGCATCGTGGTACCTGAAGCTCACCGTTAGTCGTGGCTCTGGCGCTCCGTTGCGACACAGTTGAGCGACAGTTAAGTTGCCCGCGAATGAGTTCTCAGCCAGTGAACTCGTTCATAATTTTGAAGACTGAGTGAGCATCTGCCTCGGATATGAAGTCGTCCAATTTCAGCCATCCTAGTTCTTTCAACGTTGGCGACACATGATCCCGGTAGTGTAAGCCGGCGACAATCCTTGCACCAAAGTTTATGCATTTTTGAACGCGTCGTTTTTGGGCCTTGCTACAACTTCCCCAGACAGACACACAGTATCTTAAGTGGGGAACGCGAGTGCCTCAATTAGCACCCGTCTCGTAATGCGAGTAAACTTATGACGCAGTTTAGCGATTCCGATGAGTATGCGGTTACACCGACGCACAACAGAAGATACATGCACATACCAGGTCAGGTGTGAGTCAATTTTCACGCCAAGTAACTTCACAAACTTCGTGGGTACTATCTCCAATTGCCCCATACGAACAGATAATTCCACAGGCGTATGCTGTCTAGAAGATGTCTAGAGAACAATCATCTCAGTTTTGGAGGGATTTACTTTTAGTTGATTCTGGATGAACCAGTTCAGGGCGACTGACCGTGATATATTCAATCGTTGGCTAATGGCTGTGATTTCGCTCGCTTCCCGGAATCGATGAACTGTACATTATGGGCATACATAACAATCTTGCCGTGTGGGATATGTTGCGGGAGGTCATTGGAGAATATTAGGAACATGACCGGGCCCAGGATCGAGCCCTGCACCACACCATGTGTTACCGACAGTGGGGTAGAATCTTTCACCGTTTGCGTACGGCACTCGAGCCACGCTCGAAACCATGCGGAGTTGACGCCATACCATCCAAGCTTGTCCATGAGGCGATTGTGCTCCACGCTGTCGAACGCCTTTGAGGTGTCAGCTGCAACCAGTGCAGTGATCTCGCCTTGGTCGATTTTGAGGGTGGCATGGGTGATCGTGTCAAGCAGAGCCATCTCGGTAGACAGGCCGGGCCGGAAGCCGTACTGTTTTGGGCACAGCAAGTGACGACTAGTCAGATAGTCTATCAGTTGTGTACACACGACACGCTCACAGAGTTTTTCGACCACTGGCAATATCGATGCTGGCCTGTAGTTGTGTGGGTCGTCTTCGTTACCACTTTTGTGCAGGGGTATTACCATCGCCGTTTTCCATGACGGTGGCAGTTCACAACTTGTGATGCATGAGCAATGATGTTTAGCAGTTGCGGACCCACCACGCTAAACGTCATTTTAAGCATCTGGATGGTGATGCCATCAGCTCCGGACGCTCGTGAGCCACCTATGCGCTGCAACGCTTTGGACAGCTCTGACATCGTCACAGGATACGGTGTGAATGCGCCGCTACAGACACGTGGGGGTCTTGGCCATAGGGGGTTCTCCGGGCGGTACCATCGCTATTTCAGCAGCTACCGCGGCACCGACGCCGGTGAAATGCCGGTTGAGCCGTTCATGCCAATCAGTCTGTTGAATGGTTGTGTCAGGTTCTTCTATCGTTGACTTGTTGGAAGCGATAATAAACTTGCGAATGTCCTTCCACGGTGTGCGGGTACCAACTGTCTGAAAATATTCTGCGCATGCTGCATGTTGAGCCGTTCGGAGTGCGCTCTTGTGCTCGCGGTTATTCCGCTGGGCTTCATCGCTTCGTGCTGAATCTCTGTGCTTGCGCGCCTGTTTCAATGCTGCCCTTGCTGTATGTACGTCATCGTGCTGCATCTAAGGCGGCGACCGGTGTTTCAGCCAGATTTGACGAAGAGGCATGTGATGGTCGATGATTGGCTGCCATGCAGCCAGCCATGCGCCCCATTTGTCCAAAGTGGCAGTCGCTTGATAAACGGCCAACCAGTC
>JAOTOL010000381.1:32500-52500 GCA_034440575.1 Imbricaverruca yamaguchii | reverse complement strand
GCCTCTCCCAGCCAGCATCTGAAAACTACGGACCGTCTCCAGACCCCATGGCCTCTCCCAGCCAGCATCTGAAAACTACGGACCGTCTCCAGACCCCACGGCCTCTCCCAGCCAGCATCTGAAAACTACGGACCGTCTCCAGACCCCACAGCCTCTCCCAGCCAGCATCTGAAAACTACGGACCGTCTCCAGACCCCACAGCCTCTCCCAGCCAGCATCTGAAAACCACGGACCGTCTCCAGACCCCACAGCCTCTCCCAGCCAGCATCTGAAAACCACGGACCGTCTCCAGACCCCACAGCCTCTCCCAGCCAGCATCTAAAAACCACGGACCGTCTCCAGATCCACGGACTCTCCCAGTCAGCATCTGAAAACCACGGACCGTCCCCAGACCCCACAGCCTCTCCCAGCCAGCATCTGAAAACTACGGACCGTCTCCAGACCCCACAGCCTCTCCCAGCCAGCATCTGAAAACCACGGACCGTCTCCAGACCCCACAGCCTCTCCCAGCCAGCATCTGAAAACCACGGACCGTCTGCAGACCCCACAGCCTCTCCCAGCCAGCATCTGAAAACTACGGACCGTCTCCAGATCCACGGACTCTCCCAGTGTCCAGTGACGCCCTCGGTCGAGATAACTATGACCTGTCTCCTGACCCCTCGGGCTCTCCCAGTGTCCAGTGGTACTCTCTGGCGAGAGAACTATGGTCTGCCTCCGGAGCCCACGAACTACCCCAGCAGAGGCCGCAAATCCTGGTAGCCTCACTACGACGTTGGTGACAGAAGTTGCTCTTCGGGAAGATGGCTTGGGGACAAAATGAGCAAACCATGTGATTAATTCTCTTTACAGCATGGTTGCGATAACATGAAGATCGCGTAAGCTTAAGCCAACACTACCAGTCGCTGATGCTCATCATAAGGGAAGTTACAAGTATATCTTAGCGTGGGTTAGGCTAATGCAAACAAGAACAATACAAATAGTAACGCACCAGCAGTAGCTGCTTCCTGCAGAAAAGCTATGCTTGAAAGAAAGGTGTTCGGACAAATTGCGCCGGGATTCCGAAAAATCGTGCTGGGTCACCAAAAATTCCCGTCATGGCCCCCAAATTTTGGTCGCGACCAAAATAAAGACAGCGGGCCCCGAAAAAAAAACGCCCTGGGTCAGAAAAATCATCCTGGGACCCCCAAAAATCGTCCTGGGTCCCCACAAATTCCTGTCGGGTTTCCCAAATATTCCGATCAGGGCCCCGAATAAAGGCAGCGGGACCCCGCAGATTCGGACCAGGACCTGATCCCATGATTGGGCTGGTGCTCACTGGTGCTCACAAAATTGCGTTTCGGCCCTAAAATTCGCATTGGAGTTCCGTTAAATTAGCGTCAAGGTCCAAAAATAAACAGCAGGGCTCCAAACTCTTGCCAAGAGGCCCGAAAATCGCGCCGGTCCCATAAGAATCATGCTGGAGTGGCATAATTTGAATTGCGTTTTAATTACTTCACTTTTTAATTAGTACAAATTAATATTTTGTTTCCTATATGAATTATTATTTTGCATTAACTCTTGCCTCATTGCTTAAAATGAAGAAGTTAGGCGCACTGCATTGACAAGGCTTGCCTATGGATACTCGACACTACATACAATCAAGCAGGATTATAAACATAATGCCATAGCAGTTCATCACAGTGTTTGAGAGACCCATGCATATAGATATATGCATACAAAGGTAGGTATTGTCAGGGGGTGCAGTAGGTGGCCGTTTGCTCATCTGGACTTTTAGAAAGATCAGTTAAAGTTACGGCTGAAGCTTGTAATACAGCATGATCTATATAGTATTTAGAGTAATATAGTATAGTCCTTAACGTTACTTTTGATGTAAACTCAGCACCTCCTGGTTTATTGAAGGTCGTATATTTCTTCTCAAACTATGTCTAAAACCCAGGAGCACTTAAGAGCCATTCTTCGTTGTATTAAACGCTGAATCATGCTACATTGTAGCATGTTTCCGCCATGTGCTCTGGTGTAGCAACAACTACACAATAGTTCTTCACCTGTTGAAATGTATTCATTTGCTACAGAAGTGAATGATCCCATCCCCTGAATCATGTTCAGAAGCGTGCTTCTACAAGAACACAAAATATGTGAGACTAAAGCAGTCAATTTACCAACAGATGCATATTTGTCGCTCAAACTTGCCAGAGATTGCAATCTCGTTGCTTGCATAATTTAGCTATTCAGTATAAAACCTAAATATTCCATGGTTGTGCATTGTGTCCATTACCTATACCTTGGCTAAGTAAAATATTATTCACTTACTCTAGCAACAATCATCATTTAAATTTGGAGGCGTGTATTGCCTCTTTGTAGGGTCACTAAGTCAGTTTATGATAGCATGTGCACTCATGAGGAAATTAAGAGTTGCGTCACCGGTCTGGACCTGTTTATTATGGAAGTAGATGTGAGTAACTTGTACTTGACTTGTTTGACAGCAGCGCGTAACTGTCCTAGCTAATTGTACATTCATGTATTAAGTAAGTAATTAAGCAAGTAATGTAATTATGTAAGTAATTGTGTACGGAAATTAGATTGTGTTTATTCATGGACCATCCAACAGAATCCTGATGTCTGTTGTAGTTGCTAAAAGTATGCAATTTTTGTTAATTGCTGACCTTGTACATCTTGAAAAGAGCGCTCTCGAGACCGCTGTAGTCTACCTTAGGAACCATGGCGCCGAAGTATTAGCATATGCTCGAATGTCAGGATACACCCTCTTCACTTTTATGTACGTTATTTATGGTCGGGTAACGATTCCCCACAGGAAGCCTTTTTCGGTTGACTGCATTTATTTATAGCGCTGAAGACATCCCGCGTACCACCGAATGCAGTTCGGCTCAACGTACAAGCATCAAGCGAATTTAGCGTGAAATAGTGTTGGAGCTTCAAACTGTGGCGAGAGTTCAGCGAACCGTATTCGATTCCACATGAAGCTACAACCGTCCGGTGCGACGGAAGAGTTGTACACATGCGGGGACGACAAGAGGAGGCTGCAGCATGTGCTGACGACAGACGAACGTATTTGGCGGAGGCAGGAAGGTATTACAGATATTTGCTGGTAAAAAGAGCAGCTGCAGCTGGCTGGCAGAGCCGGATGAGAATGGCAGCTGCCTGACAGAGCCGGAGGGGGACAGCAGCTGTCTGGCAGAGCCGGAGGGGAGCTGCAGCTGTCTGGCAGAGCCGGAGGGGAGCTGCAGCTGTCTGGCAGAGCCGGAGGGGAGCGGCAGCTGTCTGACAGAGCCGGAGGGGGACAGCAGCTGTCCGGCAGAGCCGGAGGGGAGCTGCAGCTGTCTGACAGAGCCGGAGGGGAGCGGCAGCTGTCTGGCAGAGCCGGAGAGGGACGGCAGCTGTCTGGCAGAGCCGGAGGGGGACAGCAGCTGTCCGGCAGAGCCGGAGGGGGACGGCAGCTGTCTGGCAGAGCCGGAGGGGGACAGCGGCTGTCCGGCAGAGCCGGAGGGGGACGGCAGCTGCCTGGCAGAGCCGGAGGGGGAGCTGCAGCTGTCTGGCAGAGCCGGAGTGGAGCGGCAGCCGGAGTGGAGCGGCAGCTAATGTGACGACTCGGCCCGGTTGGAGTCTTCAGTCTGGCCATAACACGTGATGTGAGCAGATGGAGCGGCGCACTTTGCTAATAATCCATTGAGTTCGAACAACCGACCCGATCGTGGTACATCCGATGGCCCTCGATCTGGTTTGGGCACATTCTGATGTGCCATTCGGTTCGGTCTAGCCTGGGGCATGGTCTGATGGACCATTCGATCCGTTCCATGTACCAGTGGCTCCATGGTTCTGTCCAGTGGCGCAGCCAGGATCTTCCTAAGGGGTCGACTCCAAGAAAAAACATCCGAACGGAAAACCTTTTCGACGCGCGAAGAGCGCTGAAGATGTATTGTTTCCCACGGTACGAATGTCCCAACTTCTTGTTAATCTGGTACACCAATTTGTGAGAGGGGATAGCGTGTGGGTCCCCGGCGTTCTTGGCTGCGCCTTTGGTTCTGACTTCAGCCTTAGGATGCAACCGTTTCCGGGCGGCAATGTATAGTCCGTGTGCCTGTGCACGGTCTGAATACTCGGATATGGTCTGTGTACTTGGACATGAGCTGTGTACCTGCGCTGGGCATGAATTGAGCACCTAGTTGCGGTCTGCATACCTGGGTATGACCTGCGTACCTGGCTACATTGTGTGTACCTGGATGCAACTCGTATTCCTATGTATACTTGGCCTATCTATGGCCTATCCTATCTATGTATACTTGGCCAGGCATGATTTGTGTACCTGCGCGAGGTCTGTGCACCTTGCTAAGACCTGTGTACCCGGGTATGATCTGCGTACTTAGGTATGGTCTGTACACTTAGGTGTGCCTGTGTGCCTGGGCACAATCCGCAGGTTGAACTCCGACTTCCGAGCTTGCAGAAGCACCGCTTTGCGTGAGACGAAATGTACGACCCTCAATATACCAGGAGGTGCTGAGCTTACATCAAAAGTAGCGTTAGGGATTATGCTATATTACTCAACGTTTCGGCCAGGGGCCATCGTCAGGAGTGACGATGGCCCCTGGCCGAAACGTTGAGTAATATAGCATAATCCCTAACGCTACTTTTGATGTAAACTCAGCACCTCCTGGTATATTGAGGGTCGTACATTTCGTCTCACGCAATGTCTAAAACCCAGGAGCACTTAAGAGCCATTCTTCGTTGTATTGAAGCAACACTTCTCAACTCGTTGACGCCGGCTATGACAGCCGATTATTGTGGACGCCAGCACTATTTAGATCACAAACCTGACCAGACAAGACCAGGCCCTGGCGTCTTCTGGCGGCCTCACACCCTCGGTATCTGCGTGTATGAATAGGGTGTCACTGTTGTACCAGCCACATCAGAGGTGGAGATCCCGGGAGATTTGGGGGTGGGGTCAAAGACCCCCTGAGTTTGGGATCGACCGTTCCGAGACGGATCAGGGGTTGCGGACAACTGGTGAAATGTGCAATATTTTGTGAAAATAATCGCAACAGCATGCACCGATGCATGTCGATGTAGTATCGATTGTAAGTGAGCACTTCATAGTTCTGAGTGATACTCATGCACAGCAAAATTAAACCATAGGCATCACTGAGAAATGTTGGTTGCATTGTAAAACACAATTGGAAAATTGGAGTTATCTCTTTCACCTGACCATGAACCATACGAACAAGCAGCTCAGGTGTCAATTCCCTTGCTAGGTCGTAAAACAGTGTTCATACTAAATGGATCCCTCCAACTTTATACGCAAATTCTGATATGGCAATAATGCAATATGTCCAGACGTGGCGCGATGTTTGCGAAATTCTTGCCGTTCATAGAAATCGATCATATATAATGGCAAATGAAAGTTGGTTTCGGGCATCAGCGCCAATGACCTAAGAGCGAAGTCCGGCGTTTATATTTTCCCTAGGCTAAAGTTAACTGTTAGCGGGTTTTAGTTACGACCTTTGGTCAAATGCGGGCGCCAACCGCACAAATTCTCGCTACATTGCTTAAGCCATGTCCGAGATACGCTAAACGTCAGCCATGTCTAAGCGTGCATGTCACGTCAGTACCACGTCAGTACCACGTCAGTACCACGTCAGTGTGGTACCGGGACGCAGCCAAGGGAGATGCCATCACATTTTGCCAGATGCGTTGCGAACATGGCAGTTTTTGTATTTGAAAAGGCCCCATTTCTGTACTGTTTCGCAATTTACAAGTCACTAGTGTTATATATGCAGGATTATAAGCATTTACAGCTTAGATTTATTCCGTGTGTGACTTTTTGTGAAGGTATCATCATCCCACACCTTACATCAACTATTTGTAAATATGCAAATGTATCGGTACACATCTTATGAACCACTGAACAAGCTAAAAACCACCTATAAATGCAACATACTTGACTTCGCTGAGTTAGTGGACGAAAGTTGCTCGAAGTGCTGCTCTCCAGCTGGCGCCTGAAGCTGCCTTTGCCAGGAAGGGAAAGATGAAGTGGGTGATTGGCCCTCCTAGACGCTCGGTCAGAACGTGCCACGCTTACAAACTTCTTCAACTTAATTTGAAGGTTGAAAAATTACTTAAAGTTCGGGAACCTTAACGAAATGACCGGAATCTGACGATTTGCTTTTTTTGGAGAGGGGAGGAGAGTAGGTGCGGGGCTCCCGGCCGGCCGCTCCCGCCACAGGGAGCGGCCGGACTTCTCCAGCCTTTTGCTTCTACCATCGTCGGACCTGGAGCGCCCTAGGATCTAGAGAGATCTCCACCTCTGACGCACGTTACGCCGGTGAACTCAGTCCGCGCCATAACTCACACCAGCCGACAATTCTACCAGCGGCTGCCACGCAAGATTAACGGCGGCAATTTGTCGTCGGTGTCGGGACGTGGTGACAAACTGGCCCCGGCTGGCGGCTACTCGACTGGTGGCTGCAGTCCCGCCTCAATCGGCACCGGCGCCGTGGCACCAACACCAAGGCTGTGATCGACACCAGCACCACAGCCATGTCTGGCATGAAGGTCGCCACCAGCACCGAGGCTGTGGCCGGCACCAGAGCAGTCGCCAGAACCAGCACCACAGCCATGTCCAGCATGAAGGTCACCACCAGCACCGAGGCTGTGGCCAGCACCAGAGCAGTCGCCAGCGCCAGCACCACAGCCATGGCCAGCGTGAATATTGACCAGTACCGGAGCCGTGGCCAACACCAAGGCTGTGGTCGGCACCAGCATCACAGCCATGTCCAACATGAAGGTCACGACCAACACCACAGCCGTGTCCAACACCAAAGCCGTGACCAGTACCAGGGCCGTGACCAGCTCCAGAGCTGTGACCAGTACCAGAGCCGTGACCAGCACCAGAGCCGTGACCAGCACCAGAGCTGTTGGCGCTGACACAGGGCGGAAACATCAATCCTGTGACCTCTCCCCGCCATTGGACCGTGAGTTTAGGCAATGAGGGTAGTTCCGTCGCTACCAAACTGGAGGCAGCCGTCTGTAGGAGTAAAGATCCCAGCCTCACGAGATCTAGCCAAAAATAACTGCACCGGCTCAAGAAATGAGAGGAGCCTGGGATAATACTGTATGTGGTCGGGTGGCAACACACTTCCACAACAAAATCATGACATCCAGAGGCGCAGCCAAGGGGGTTCAGTCCCCCAACCATTAGGAACAAAAAGTTCATTTGGTCAAATAATACATTTTGAGATTTTCACCCCGGAAACTAAAAGAAAACTTTCTGTGCGCGAGTCGTGCCAAGCGTTCCTTGTTATACGCATTTTTTTTATCAGCTGCTTTGAGAAAATCCCGGCTCACCACTACCGACGTCACAATATTAAAGTTCTGCAGAACATTTCCGGTGAGGCCACGAGTGTTCTCTCTCACGATTTCAATATCTTGCTTGGAATATCTTGCAATATCTGGGTCTTGCTCATCTTAGATATCGCCACAATGCCTGGCAACGCTGATAAAAAATCATCCATCAAAGGTGTCCGAATCGGCCCTGCCTCAACGGGAGATTTTCTGATCGATGAGTGCAATGCCAAATTTTGGCTACGAACGGGGCCATCCGTAAGCGGAGGGAGTGGTGGCGTAATTGGACATAACTTACATTCACAAGTGCTCAACGTGAAGCATGTCATCGTGCCCAAGGGTACACTTACCGCTTACCACTTACCGCTGGCTATGCACAGGTCACGGGGCGCAGCCCAGGGGGATGGAGGGGAGGGGGTTATGCAACTTATCGGGTGCTGTTGGTGACACTGTGAGGGAGACAACTCGGTTTAGTTTGAGAAGTAGACTAGCGATATAAAAGCTGTATGTATGATTGTGTGCACTTTACCGGGTAAAGCCGGAAAGTTTGCGCAGTTCGTGCTCGAAGACGACTTCAGACAATTTGCGGCGTTCGACCGGTAGTGGGTAATGGGGGTAATGGCTAATGGACACGATCGGAAGTAGCTATTCGTGGGTAAGAGTGGGCAATATCGCCAGGCTATGTGGATTAACTGCCAGGCGTGGCAGCTCTGCTGATCCAGTATCTAGTGTGGCAGCTCTGCTGATCCAGTGTGGAGTGCGGCAGCTCTGGTGATCCAGTGTCGAGTGTGGCAGCTCTGCCGATCCAGTGTCGACTGTCGCAGGTGTGTGATTCACGATCGGACGCAGGCGGCTCTGTGTCGGTCCGATGCGAGTGCAGCAGCTCAGTGGCTCTGTCTCCTGAGTTGGCGGCTCTGTGTCGGTCCGATGTCTTGAGTGGGGCCAGTGTCAGCTCCGATGTCTCCTGAGTTGGCGGCTCTGTGTCGGTCCGATGCATGCTCTGTCTCCTGAGTTGGCGGCTCTGTGTCGGTCCGATGTCTCCTGAGTTGGCGACTCCGTGTCGGTCCGATGTCTGCTGAGTTGGCGGCTCTGTGTCGGTCCGATGTCTCCTGAGTTGGCGGGCTCTGTGTCGGTCCGATGTCTGCTGAGTTGGCGGCTCTGTGTCGGTCCGATGTCTCCTGAGTTGGCGGCTCTGTGTCGGTCCGATGTCTGCTGAGTTGGCGGCTCTGTGTCGGTCCGATGCGAGTGCAGCAGCTCAGTGGCTCTGTCTCCTGAGTTGGCGGCTCTGTGTCGGTCCGATGTCTGCTGAGTTGGCGGCTCTGTGTCGGTCCGATGTCTGCTGAGTTGGCGGCTCTGTGTCGGTCCGATGCGAGTGCAGCAGCAGCTCGGTGGCACTGTCGCCCGAGTCGACAACCGACGCGGTGCACACCTGGTCGGGGCATGTCGGCAAGGAGAGACGACTGCAAACACGGCGTCACTCAATACTCATTACGGCGAGCGGTGACGGCGGCGGCGGCCGCCCGCCGCCACCGCCGCCGCCGCCGCCACCGCCGCCAGCATGCGTCGCCGAACACAATGGTGACGCCGCCGCATGAGATTGTCCGCAAAGCGAGATACATCGCCGAACGTTGGCCGCGCGCGCTAACGATCGGAAGACGCACGCCGCAGCAAGCGCTAATGGTCGCAACACTGACACACCAACAATGGAGACACGGCCCTCACAATGGCCACCGGCTAACGGGCTGGCTGTGCCGGTGCCCAATTGGCCTCATTGTGCCGGCAGCCGCCGGCCGACGGCTGCGGTTTGCGGAATTGGAGGTGAGCGGGCGCGCTTTGACAATGACTTGGCAACGGTCGGTAGTCGCTCTGACAGGCGACTCAAGCGCTCGGGTCGACAGACAGGGCCAGGAGCGACATGGTAGAGCGCTGTCACTCCACTCTCTGATGCACCATCTCATGCACGCGGATGTACCATCTCACCACTCCCTGATGCACCATCTCACCACTCTCTAATGCACCATCTCACCACTCTCTGATGCATCATCTCATGCACGCGGATGCACCATCTCACCACTCTCTGATGCACCATCTCACCACTCTCTAATGCACCATCTCACCACTCTCTGATGCACCATCTCACCACTCTCTAATGCACCATCTCACCACTCTCTGATGCACCATCTCATGCACGCGGATGCACCATCTCACCACTCCCTGATGCACCATCTCACCACTCTCTGATGCATCATCTCATGCACGCGGATGCACCATCTCACCACTCTCTGGTGCACCATCTCACCACTCTCTGATGCACCATCTCATGCACGCGGATGCACCATCTCACCACTCTCTAATGCACCATCTCACCACTCTCTGATGCACCATCTCATGCACGCGGATGCACCATCTCACCACTCTCTAATGCATCATCTCATGCACGCGGATGCACCATCTCACCGCTCTGTGGTGAACCATCTCACCTTTCTGTGGCGCACTATCTTGCTACTCTGTGGTGAACTAGCATACCACTCTGTAGCTCATTATCATACCACTCTGTGGTGAACCAGCATACCTCTCTGTGGTGAACTAGCATACCACTCTATGGCTCATTATCATACTACTCTGCGGCGCATTATCATACCACTCTGTGGCACATTATAATACCACTCTGTGGCACATTATCATGCCACTCTGTGGCACACTATCATGTATGATATACCAGATATCATGTATGGTATACCAGAGTGGTATACCACTCTGTGATGAACTGGCACACCACTCTGTAGCTCATTATAATACAACTCTGTGGCGCAGTATAATACCACTCTGTGGCGCATTATCATATCACTCTGTGGCACACTATCATACCACTCTGTGGTGAACTAGCATACCACTCTGCAGTGCACCATCACACTGCTCTGTGATGCACCATCACAATGCTCTGTGACGCATTATCACATCGCTTTCTGGCACGTCACCCCGCCATTCTGTGATGCACTATCGCACTCTTCTGTGATGCACTATCACACTGCTCTCTAGTGCACTACCCCGTAGCTCTGTGATGCACTATCACACCAATAATTATATTCTTGTATCAACTCGAATAATTGTATCCTTGTATGAACTTGAATAATTATATTATTTTATCAACGTGCATAAATATATTCTTGTATCAACTTGCATAATTAATATCCTTCCTGTGCGCACTAAAACGGTTATTAGTAGATCAAAATCGCAATGAACTGACACAGATTCTCAAAAGTCTTCCGTCATGAGCCTTGCAATAGTTGACAATAGCTGATCTATTTCATCGGGCACCATTACAAAATTTTGCCGACCCTTGAACTCTGGGTTTCAGTTTGTACTTTCAATCCCATTTCGAATCAAAAGCTAGCCATTTTAAGCTACCGTGTTTTTTATCAAGCGAGTCCAAGTCTGTCCGTCTCCGAATATTGGCTACTATAATATATAATGTACAATTGGTCAAGTTCAGTTCAGATTCTGGAGTCCCTACCAGAGTGATAGTTAGACAATTTGGTATGAGGCGTACAATAATGTGCTTCGAATAGTTGAATAAGTCCAAAGTCTGTACTTGACAAGACACGAAATTAGGTTTATGAACTGGGAGATGCCAAACGGAAGGAAGGATCCCCTCCAGAATCACAGAATCACCTAGGAGTGTCCGACCGTGAGATAGCATTACTACATTGCAGCCGACGTGTGTGCAGCAATCTCCATCGGCGCCGGAATAAATCCGCATTTTTCAGCGCTTAGGCCCCACTTCAGCCAGATCTGCTCCATTACATTCCAAGAGGCTCTACCTCAGCCCTGTTACACAAGAAATTCGCCGAGGCGACGTGCAGCGAGGCGAACAGTGCAAACGTGCCGAGGCGGAAGTGCCACTTGGGCGGTAGAGGACCGGAGCGGAGCGACCGAGGCACACCACCGGGGAAAGACGGCTGTGCTGACTGGGGCTTGGATGGGAGGCCAAAGCGGTGCAGGGGAGGGGAACAGCACACAGATTTGACGAAGGAGCCGCCGTACGGCAGGATGACACGCAATGGCAGAAGGACAGCGCAGGAGGGTGGGAGTGACTGTGTCTGCCCGAATCACCGGTCGGTCGCAAGGTACGTTCAACGAGCTCGTGCAATGACGTCATTGTATTAAAAACCCTGCAGTGCTTCTGAGGTCTCACCTGACCCACTGCATGATCGCCGGGGGTATGTGATGTCAGCTAGTTCGCCACCTCACATCCAGGGGAGGAGGGGGCGTGTATAATTTATTTTGCTTGAAGTAGGTATGCACTAGAGGCAGCAAATACTGAAAATGTTCAGGCCTGAGGCAGGGACCGATCGGTCCCCGGCAAAAGTGAACAAAAGCCGGGCTAAAAGACAAGTTTCTTCGATGTGTGTTTTTGTGGCGTGCAAGGTAGTACCGTTGGTGTTTCTGCTGAAGTGAGATCATGTGGACAGTTCGCACAACTTTGCTGTCTCTCGTTCACTTCAGAACATAGATTGAACACAAATCTCCTAGCAAGGCCCCCGTCTTCTATTGGCAGGCATCCTAAGCAACAACATGATGGTTATAAAACAATTCTTGAAACACATAGGTTGATACCAGTTACTTACCATGCTCAATATGAAGAAGTAGCAAAAGTAAACCTAGATACACGGGTGTTGATTTCTGAAAATTAGTGGGGGTAGTTGCAAAATATATTAAGGCAGTGGGCAAACCCAAATGTATTCAGGGCACATTCAATAGGGTTTTATGTTAAAAGTTTAAAATATTGTGGATGGGCAAAGCCAACATTGAGGGGCACGTGTTTATTGTACAATTCTGCTATGGGATGAAGTTATTTGTGCATGAATTTGAGCTATTTAAGCATGATTTGAGTTCATCTATGTCTATGCTTCATAATTTGGTAACCAATGCTCAATTTTATGTATTTCCTTTCCCTGTCCCTTCCTATGACGTCAAGCGCCGATTGACATCACATGCCAAGATAAAAGCTTTGGGTACGGTCGTCACTGTCTGGGCAAATTGTGGAAGGAATTGGGGTCGCACAGGGTCCGAACGTTCTCCAGGCAGAAAGTGCTGTGTATTACGAAGATCGACCGGGACATGATTCGCTTCAATCACGAAGTCAATATTGGTGAAACATTTCCAGCGTGATGTGTTTTAAATACACTTACCTGAAGTGCATTAGACACATTCGCTTACATGAAGTCATCCTTCACGAAATTGGCTAATATTTGTCATGCAAAATTGCACAAACAAGAAAATGAGGAGCAATTTTGTACTCTGTACCTGCTGCATTAAATGGGTAAAGAGAGGAAGAAAACTTGTGTATGCACTCAAGCCTTTAAGCAATTTTTTGTTCGTTATTTGGGTTTAGGGCCCATCGACTGCTACGGTCACATGTCACACACTTTAAGCAATCCTTCGATGGTGGTAGTACCAACTACTTAAGAAGGGCTAATTATGGTGGTGGAGGTTTACAAATCATTAATTTCTTCGATGTATGCATGTGGTGTTGTTCCACGATTGTTTTTGCTGTCAATACAGTCACTAATGACTGGTTCCTCGCTTCAGTTTTATGCTCGGTAGCTTATGGCTGGCAAGAAATAGTCTTAATATTAAAGGAGTCTAGTATGAAGATTAAACGGCTCAACCACCGGTGGTAGGACAGGAAATATAGCCGTCGGATATGGGTTATACAGGATGTAATGTGAACCTCCCTCATGCAATGTCAAGCCCGGTAACTCATGTCAGCCACTTCGGCCATGGGCTACCTGAAATGGTACCTAAGATATAACTTCGAAGAGAAACGGGGCACAAAGTGGTGAATGAAAAACCATTTCGGAATATTTCCGAGGTGGCCAATATTCCAATGAAGAGTGGAAGCTTCGAATCCTGAACAAAATATGCAAGGGAACCAGTCTGGTAATAGTAATAGATGAATACTGATGACGCTGAGGAATATAGATGAAATTGTTTCGCCGATTTTCAATAATGAACACATCAAAAGCTTTTGCTTCCAATAGAGGTCATTTCGGGAGGGACCATGGCCGACCCTGTCACCCATTGGGTGCACTATTGGGCTCGCTTCTAGTGGACGGGGATAAATTCCTAATGTTTATGGAATCCAGCATTACCGCTACCGACCATGCATGGACGTAATGAATCTTAAAAAAGCAAACCACTTCGTTCTTTGGTGTCAATCGGTCTATGTCTTAGTCGAAGTCAGCATTCAATACTATTCCTAAAAAATTACTTATGTGTGGCAAAGTAATCCACTCCGGCTCCTCATGTAAGCTCCTCCCTCAAGTCAGCTGACTCACGTTAGCCACTCTGGCTCCTCATATCAACCTGCCCCGTTAGATCAACGTCTTCGGTAGTTCATATCAGCTATTCCGCTTACTCACGCTTGCATTTCACTTCCCCACGATGACCACACAAGCACCAGAGTCTTACGTTCGCAGGATTCGCCACTGCACCTCAGGCACCACGTGATCCAATTATTAAATCATTATGATATTTGTAATCCATCAATATCACCCTGAACGACCAGACAATGGCCTGTCAGTTACTCTAATGACCAGGCAGCGGCAGATCAGCGCCCTGGAAGCTCGACTAATCTATGATCTGCGTCACTGCGGAATCCAGATCAATCCAGAATCTCCTTCACCCCGGTGTCTCTGCGATCCTGGTATTTCAGTTAATCTGCATCTGGCGTCATGCAGCATACAATCTCAGTCGCCTTGGAAGCTCGACATTCTGGAAGCTCAGTCCCTCTGAGTGTCAGTTTCTCACACACCCCAGCATTATTGTGGCTCAATTCTGCCGGATAATTACGATCACGGCCCAGACTAAGCCCTGACAACACTAAGCCCCTGACGAAGCTCCCGGTTTTCCCTCAGCCGGCAGGGCTCACTCTAACGCAGTTCTCGGTGTGTCGAGCCATGGCGGGCGCATTGTTATCTTCATCTCAATGTAGCTGTGCCATTCGTCCGGGCCCAATTGCTCAGTTCACATAACTGACAATCGGCTGGAGACATTTTGATCAAGTGCTTTTCATCTGGCTGTCTGTGCAAAGAGAAATTAGAGACCTTCCAGCACGCTGAAAGTGTGACAATAATTTTACCAGGTTGTTGCTCCAATGGGCACGGTTGACACGATCGTGACAATCTTGCTACCAGGTTGCTGCTCCGATGGGCACGGTTGCCATGATCGTGACAATGGTGTTACCAGGTTGCTGCTCCGATGGGCACGGTTACCACGATCGTGACGGCATTGTTGCCAGGTTGCTCTCCAATTGGCACGGTTGCCATGGTCGCGTGTCACGCTGCTGCCTCTCCAATGCATCCATTCGCTTCGGTTTCTAGGCTTTGGAACACCGAACACGGCAGTATGCTTTTGCACCCAGGGGCATCCCTAGGCGATTGGGATGTGTGCTGTGTCTCAAATTATTTGATTTTTTAATGGAAGCAGTCTTCCTTTCATGTTCCTCGTTGGCATGCTGCAGAAGATCGAAAACACTGCTCAGGTTTAGAGGAGACAGTGTTCTAATGTTAATTCTAAGCCGACAGAATTTTCCAGGAACAATTTCGGCACCATTGCAGGCAGGACAGATTCCGGAGATAATTTCAGGGAGGCATGCAAGGTAATGAACTAATTTTGAGTGAAGCTAATGTACACAATCCATGGCTGAAATTTGGATAAAAAGTTATAAACACAAAACAAAGCTCTTGAAAAGTGGCCAAAAAGCTAATTGCACTTTGGCAACAAAGCAGTACTTCTAGGTTTGTAGAGCAATAGTGTGCACGTCCTCTTTAATAATGTGTCATAGACAACTGAAGGAAGCGCTGCTTCCTTTATAATAAAATAGATGAAATTTTAAAGTAAAAATAAGATATAATCCAAAATAATAATAACCAATAATGCAGTAAAAATAAAATGAAATAATTTCGGGCCACGGTACGCTTGGCCATCAACTCGGGGTACCGCCGAGTCCAATAGCCTCCGCCTCCACAATGGTGTCTGAGTAGGCTTTTAGTTCGGTGCATTTATACAATTTTTTGCGCATTTATACATGCTGTACTGATGTCCAGTTGCACTATGTTGAATATTAATAAGGTAAATATAACACTGGTTTGATGCCCGAGGGCGCGCCAACTACTGGAGCCATTTTGAGTCCATTGGTAAAGCAAATGCTTTTTGTGTCCTAACCTTTGATTTGCAAGTTTACCTATCCATTTACCATTTGAACTAATTATGGAATGTATGGAAAGGGTGAGAATGCTCCTGGAAATAATTATCCACTTTCTGAGACATTTGGCACCAAAGCGCGACAGATGTTGTCACAAACTCTAATAAGCCATGCAAGACCGATGGGTTTCCTATTAAGAACATATAGCATATCTATTTCAACATTTTGAAGCACACCAGCAAGCATGGAGCAGCAATACATGCTGCAAGGCCTAAAGATTCCCGAATGAGGCTACCTAATTAAATTTGCCAATGGAAAATGTCAGAAAATTAAAGGATCCCAGCGCATGCTGACTTCATGGCAAATGGCACACTTCCGTCCGGGTCTTATAAGTTTGAATAGGCTGAATAGACCCGGCTTGTCTTCCGAGCCCTGTCTCCCGTTGTTTTGCTGGCAACAAATCATCGAGTTTCTGCTAGTTCACTTGCCAAATGACCGCGTTCAGCGCCGATTATTGCTTGTTTCCTGGTAATATGTCAAGAAGTAGTATAGCTTCTGCTGGTTCGCCGGGGAAATGACCAGGTTGGATTCGAGTTCGCCTTGGTTTGTCATGCGAAAGCGATTTGTCCTGATTTGTCATGTAATTCCTTTTAAAATAAAATATTCATGTCTGGTTCTGGAACCTGATGCAATCCTGTTCAAGTAACCACCAACTGGCTGTTGGTTCAACGTGGACTTTCTAACCACACCTACTTCAAGCAGCTTCGTCGGTCGCCCTGCCGCCAGCACCAGCGGTGGGCGTGGTGCCGACGGCCATGAGGCCCACACCAACCGCACAGACCCTCGGCGACTTCTCCCCGTCGGCCCTGATCTCCCCTGGTTTTGCGCCGCAGGTGCCACTCGTACCAGTAATCCTGTTTTGCGGTCAAGGGCACCGCTCCGGTCGCCGACACCACGGCCCACCGCCACCGACACCACGGCCCACTGCCACCGACACCACGCCCCACTGCCGCCGACACCTGACACCAGGTCGGTTACCTCGGCGACGGCGCCTCTCGCGGGGCACGTCGGCGACGGCGTGCTGCGCGAGGCGGTGGTCGTCCGCGCAGGTCATCGCCACACTAGCGCCACCTATCCGTGCCTCGGAGCATCCACAGCCTGGTCTCGAGAATACAGTGTGAATTGCGTCACATGTTGTTGCCACGAGCAGTTCGTTCATTGTCTCACGGTTCTTTCCAGTGAGCGACTCTGATATCAAGATGGTGCTTTTGCACGATCGGTTCGCCTGGTCGAAGAGATCCTTGTAGATAGCGTTCCTCAGTGGCTTCTTGAAACGGATTACCACTGTTGCATCCCCTGCAGCCTATGATCTGTCTGGAAGTTATTCCTGCACAGCTTCAACTGCGGCATCCTCTCGTTGATCAGAACCTCCAGCTGTCCTTCAACGTCTTCGTTATATGTCTTTGGTTGCAGACATTCTGAGTCAAAGATCAAGCAGTGTTGTCTCGAGTTGTTTTTCAGCGCCTCGACTTGGTCCTTCAGGCCGCCATTATCACGCCGCAGATGCTCTACTTCACGGTGGACTGCGTCCACCACTTCCTCCTCGGCAAAATACACTTTGCTTCCAAGTATTCGAGTCTGTCATGGAGGGATGGCAGCTTCGTGTCAATTGTTTTGCTAACTGTCGTTTCCGGCATCGTTGCCCGACTTGATGTGCTCCAGAGCTGTGTTGTCAAGTCCGTCAATCGTATCCAGGCCCTCCATTCTTCTCTTCTTCTGATAGGGAGATCTTTTTCTTCAATTTTCTTCGCATGTCGTGAAACGGCAACTGTCTCTTGCTGGATGATAGCCTGTTGATCACTGGCTCGTCGTCGGCATCAGTGTACACCTAGCTCGCCTCCGCCTACATTTTAACGGCCGAAAGGCTCGAGCATGAATCACCTTCCATGCCGTAAATGCGTCACAAAAAGTCCTCGTCTGGCCCGTCGCACAGCGTCGCGCCGCCACCATCGCTTAGCTACTGGCGCGTACCGGCTGGGGCGCGCCATCAGCTAACCAGTCACCGTTGCCCGAGGGGACGTCTGACCTCGACCGCGCTCGGCGTGTGACCGCATAACAATAATGTTGATCATCTTGAAATTGTTTGAAAATGTTCCCAAAAGTATTCAAATGTCTCCTACTGTCTCGTATGAACGACGAGTAATATGCAATATCTGACCTTATGTAAATTGCGGACATTGATATTGAGTGATGGTCAAGTCCTAATGCTTCCACTGACGCATGAACTGAAAATATGCATATAGCGAGCTGACGTGGCCCGGTCCAAATGCAACACTTTTAAGCCATACCTAATACTCTTTTGATAAAACTAGAATTTGTATAAAAACTGATTGATAAAGTTCTGCTCTCTCCATTCACAACACCAGCTCTTTAACATTGTTTCCTGCCCTCTTCATCGCAATATTCACTTTGAATTGTGTCCTTTCTTCGAAGAAAGACTTTTACAGTGGCCCCTCTCGCCGAGATTCCAGGCCATCACAGATAGCGTGGCAGCGTTGCCAGCGTCACCTATAGTGACCGAGTGCGCGCCACCACCTTTTTTGACAACAATGATATGTTTCCGGATTTTGTGTCTTGAGGGAAGTGGCCCCATAATCCGCTGTTTTCCCTCGTTCGTTCGGCACCCCTAATGACAACCTATACTGCAGCCTTCTGAGCAAAGAACAACCTCCGCAACAGTTTCCACTCTTTCTCAATAATCTGGCGCCAGAGACAACATCCTCTCAGGGGAATAAATGGAAGCCAATGGAGAACGAACTTTGGCACCGGAAACTTGTCAAATGGGGAAATAAAAGCGGTCTCGAAGGGAGGCTGACTGCTCCCACTGCATCCCCCACATGCCAGGGTTACCTTGCTGATGCTGTCATAATCTACGTAAGCACGGAATTACTGCAAACAGATGATGAAACAAGTTTAATACGTAAACTAATCGGGCCGTAATCGAAGGAGTTTGACTCGCCGTGAGGGAATTTGGCAGCCGAACGGTGGCCCGCTCCCCGCCAGGGCTGCGAGGGCATTTGGCGGCCGAACGGCCGCTGTCGGCGATCTCTCCAGTATCGCTGACGTCGACGCTCGGCCCCTGTTATGACTGCCGCTTTTGGCCGTGGACTGTCGTTTGGCGCGCCCGCCGCGGGGACGCGCGTCACTCAGGCGCCTACCGATGCGTGACGACACTGCTGCTGTCGTCACTGACGCGGCACGCGGCGACCGTCGTCTGCCACCTTGAACTGCCGTCGCACAGCAGTCGCGCTCCCAGCTGCTTCGGCTCTGAGCGAGAGGGTAGGGGTAGCAGAGCGGAGTGGAGACACCGCCGGACTGAGTGGGTGTGGCGTGCATGCAAGACGAACGTATTGCTCGTGCTTCCTCTGCATGGAAAAACGAACATTTAGAGGTTTCTTGGTGCATTTCGTGACAAGCGCACTGCTCCAGGGTGTGTAAAGGCGGCACAAGGGGAAGAACTAGGGTGCTGTTTTCCACTTCCCATCCTTCGGTAGCAATAGCCATAAAGTCGTGTCGTGATAGTCGGCGTTATTATTCGGACGATAGAACGGCCACGCGACGGGAGGTGGGCAGTCGTATAAATAATTGTGCCGGTTCGGTGTCGTCCGTGTCGCGTCGCCCGCTGAGGTCAAGTGCAAAGGTCAGATATCAGGTCGCGCCGAGGTGGAAGATGCGCAATGGTCACAAAGCTACGGCTGAGAGTGGCGTGTCGAGATCGAGTCTCCGCGTCCATGTCACCTGAGTGTGACCTGAGTGTGACCTGAGTGTGACTTGAGTGTGGCCTGAGTGTGACCTAAGTGTGACCTGAGTGTGACCTGAGTGTGACCTGAGTGTGACCCGAGTGTGTGATTTCACGAGGTGCGCTGAGGGCTTTTTGCACGGGTTTGCATTGACGACGCCACCTCCCCGTGCCAGATGGCAACCACCGCAAAATCACGCCCCGTCTTAGGTGGTGATACCCGCCTCATGTGGTGACGACACAGAGAACGACGCCCCGTCTCAGGTGGTGACGACACAGAGAACGACGCCCCGTCTCAGGTAGTGACGACACAGAGAACGACGCCCCGTTTCATGTGGTGACGACACAGAGAACGACGCCCCGTCTCAGGTGGTGACGACACAGAGAACGACGCCCCGTCTCAGGTGGTGACGACACAGAGAACGACGCCCCGTCTCAGGTGGTGACGACACAGAGAACGACGCCCCGTCTCAGGTGGTGACGACACAGAGAACGACGCCCCGTCTCAGGTGGTGACGGCACAGAACGACGCCCCGCCTAAGGTGGTGACGGAACAGAGAACGACGCCCCGTCTCAGGTGGTGACGGCACAGAGAACGACGCCCCGTCTCAGGTGGTGACGACACAGAGAACGACGCCC